>WELB01000360.1:15552-31563 GCA_009602725.1 Spirogloea muscicola | reverse complement strand
GCTGGTGTGGTGAGGAACGCGGGGTGCTGCACCAGGGTGGCCGCGGACGCCAGGATGCCGGAGTCAAAGGCCGCATACGCTGCCTTCACCGCCGACGAGGGGGGGATGGTGCGGGCCAGATAGTGTGGCCGCTGCGCAATGCACCGTGTCAGCATCGCGGTCGCCAGCTGCATGTCCTGCAGCGTGTGAAGACGGTCCGCTGGCCGGAGGTGTTCCTGCAGCCGCGCCTGCAGCTGCTACGTCACGAAGGCAGGTGCGCCTAGGGGGACGCCGAGGAGGGTGAGGCCCCCGGCTGGTGTCTGGCAACCCTCGGGCAGGCGCAGGTGGGCTGGCAGGCCCTGAGGGGACCAGGCGCTACACTTGTCCGCCCGAATGTCCAGGCCGATCGCGTTCAGCTGCACTTGGAGGGTGTCAAAGGCAGCGAGCTACTCCGACCTGATGTTGCTCACTCGCGGGTACTGAGCTTCCCTTTGCATCGTCTTGCGTTTTGTAGTGTTTTGAGTTGTAGTCCTTTTTCCGGCACCTCTTTTCATTGGCTATGAAGATTGTCCATTTTTTTCGGGCTGGCTTTGCCAGCTCCTCTTCTTCATGGGCGAGCAATTTCAAAGCAAGCGCGGCCAGATTAACTGGTGGCTGGGAGAGGCCAGCCCAAAAGAATGGACAAGGTCTGAATTTCTTCTTGACTAGAGGTTACTGAGAGTCCCCTATGCTGCTGTCTTTGTACTTAAGAAGAAAGGGCTCGCCCATTGAGGACAGGGGCTGGAAAAGCCAGCCCAAAAAGGAAGGAACATAGTACGAGAAGGGGGCCAGGGGAAGCGCTAAGAAAAACAAGCACAACGAAGAAACAAAGCAGCTACGTATTACTCAGTAACCCCTGCTAAGCAGCCTCAGCTCAGAGAAGCTAGGCTCCTGGAAGTGGGTCCCCTGGCCCCCTGCTCACTCGTGGGTACTGAGCTTCCCTTTGCATCGTTTCTGTGTTCTGCAATGTTTTGTAGTGTAGTCCTTTCTCCGGCTTCTCATTCTTTGGCTTTGGACATTGTCCATTTTTTGGGCTGGCTTTGCCAGCTCCTCTTCTCTATGGGCGCGCACTCCTGGCCAGAGCCAGAAGGAGAAGAGGTGGCTCTCCCAATGGGGGCAAGGGCTGTGAGAAGCCAGCCCGAAAAGAATTGACAAAGTTCGAAGGGGCCAAAGTACGAGCTAAGCAGCGACTGCGGGGCCTGAAGAAGAAGAAGAAGAAGTGGCTCTCCCAATGAGGGCAAGGGCTGTGAGAAGCCAGCCCGAAAAGAAGAAGGTGCTCGCCCATTGAGAAAAGGGGCTGGAAAAGAATTGACAAGGTTCGAAGGGGCCAAAGTACGAGCTAAGCAGCGACTGCGGGGCCTGAAGAGGCTATGGCCAGAGGCAGCAGCGAGGGTCTGCTGGCACGCACTCCGGCTCCTTCAGACCTTGTCCATTCCTTTGTGCCCGACTCCCCGTACGCCGAATGTTTCTACAAATGCCCTTCACGTCACACCTTTCCCGCAAGCTTTCTTAGGCTTTTTCTATGGGCGAGCAAATTCTCTCCGGCCCTTTCAGGCGTTGTTTACTATGGGCTGGCCTCTCACACCCATTGCCGTAATTTGGATGAGCTGCTCTCTTTCGCTCTTTTCTTCTTCTTGGGCTGGCCTTTCACAGCCACTGCCTTTAATATTGGAAGAGCCACTTACCTCGGAAGACCACTTATTTCGGCAGACCTGCCTGTGTCTGGCGGCCGCCGCCATGGCGGCCGCCCGGGCCGGCCCGCCCCAGCCTGGCGGTGGTGGCAGCGGCGGCGGCGGCGGCGGCAGCGGCGTTGGCAGGCAGCGCCACGCGCTAAGCTTCTCCAAGCAACCCTTTCATGAGGACGTTGGGCCGCGCAAGATGTAACACCGCCTCCTCTGCCATCTTAGCTTCGTCCCCTGCCCTGCACTTCAGCTCATCCCCCACTTTCACGCTGTGTGTCGCTGCCGTGACTGCCTTCAGCCAGCCACAGGCTGCAGCCTTGGAGCTGCAGGCTTCGCCAGTCATTCCGTCTTGCTTGCCTGCTAATAGCGCCCCCCCAGCAAACTCCACGACCCTTCTCTGGAACCATCACCGCCCCTCCGCCCAGCCCCTCCCTCCCTTCCTTGCCCTCAATGTTCTGCCTGCTCATGTAGCTCTGTCCTCTGTGCCTGCAGAAAAAGCATTCACTTTGGGACGCAGTCTGCGCAGGAGGTCGTCAAGGGAGCTGAGTTCCATGTCTATGAGCGCAACCTCTATCAGATGCCACAAAGACAGCCGCTCGCGAATGGCATCCTCGACAAGCGGCTGGTTCTCTCCAGAACCACCCTCCTGGAGTCACGCTGGGTAGCTTGCGATAGAGCAGCTATCTCTCAACAGCGGCCAGTCGGCTCGAGGATGCCGTGAGCTGCTTTGTATGTGCTTCAAGCATTTCAGCTGTACCCCAGTCACTCAGTAGCAACAAACGCTGCTACACTTGTATGTTTGAGGTCTCTCAATGGTAGAAGTGGGCCTTGAGAGGTCTAGTCTAACGGCCACCATCTGTGATGCTTATGTAGGGAACCAGTGACAAACGAGGCGAGTGCGCAACATGCCATGGAAAGCTAACAGACTGTCCAGGTCACTTTGGATACATCCGATTAGCGCTTCCTGTCTACCATATTGGGTACTTCAAGAACGTCATCAGCATAATGCAGTGCATCTGTAAGGTATCTCACAACCTAAACCCTAAAGCGTAAAACCCTACAACCGACACCTTAAACCCTAAATCGCAAAAGCCTGGTCGTGGCAGGCCTCCTCATCACTCAAGCTGGATCTCCGTGCAGCATTGCCATAGAAGAAGATGTTTTACATGCACTCTGGCTTGTGGCCAGGTGTGCTCAATCAGTTCCAAGGGTCCAGAGGCTTTCCTCGATGAGGCTTGCACTTTCTGCCAACTTGGACTTATGCTTTACGTATGAGGTTAGCAGTCAGCTTGAGCCTCTCTATCTGCTGACACAGCCATTCCTCCACAGACCTGTTCTCGGCTGCTGCTGCCAGAGGTTGAGCGTCGTCAATTCCTGCGGCGGTCCAGAAATCCTCGAATTGAGGTTTTGCAGCGAAGGGTGCTTCTCAAGAAGGTCATTGACCGGTGCAAGCGAACTCGTTTCTGCCACCACTGTGGAGATGCCAATGGTATGTCCACCGTTGGGATGCCCTGCTCACAAGCGTCGTGCTGTGAGCAATCCAAGCACGTATTTGTTTGTATTAAGAATGCTTTGGCCAGATATGGTGAAGTATGTGAAGTATGTGAAGTATGGTAGAACCTCCCAGGTAAGCTGCAACTGGAGTGAGAGCAGCTTAGTCTGCCTTACTGTGAATATTGAAACAGGCTGTTCATGATTTCTGCATCGTGTTCAGTATTGTTTTGTGCTACGGGCTGACACAATCTGACAAGCTGGTCACAGGGGTAGTCAAGAAGGCAGGCTCAACGCTGAAGATAATACATGACAAGTACCAGAAGAATTACGAACTGAAAGAGCGAGTCATAAGTCAATTTGCTGAGGCTGGGACTTACAACAAGGACCTCCAGGCCCATGTGCACCATGTCCAAGATGACCTCAACCCGGTCCGAGTTTTGGGTCTTCTCGAGAGGATGACTGAAGAGGTTAGCTTTTCCCTGTTAGCTGCCACAGCATTGGACTGCATGGCATCGGGAGTGACAAGTGGAAATGGTTGTATCACCTGACGCTTCAACTTCATTAGGCTGTCATCATTAGCTCAAAGAGTTGCATCCTGAGACAAAATACTCTGATCAGGACTGTGAAATACTGGATCTGCACCAACGACCGGAACACTTAATTTTGACACACCTTCCTGTCCCCCCGGTCGCTATTCGTCCCTCTGTGGAGATGGAATCAGCAGCTGGCAGGTATGTTGACAGAGGACGTATGTCTCCTCAGATATTGGACATTGTACAGCACTGGCAGCAGATACTGTATCAATAACCTCTACAGCTTTAACTTACAAACATTGACAGTGGTCAGGTTTTTGGATAGCCCGAGAAGTGAAAGGCTGATTGGAGTTCGGGTTTGAGTTAAGTTATTATCTGTGGTGGATTGATCTCATATTTAACGCCAAAATGTCAAATTTTGGATGGTAAGAAGGGGTTGCGGTCGTAATACTTCACTATTGTTGCTGTCATAATACTGGCAGTAATGAAGACGACATCACAATGAAGTTGATGCAAATCATTGAAGTCAACAGCATACTCCGCCAAGGTCTTGAGCGGGGCCTTATCATGCTCAATCTCATGGTACGTACCTTGTTAAAGGTGGCCTCAGTCATCCACCTCCTCACTATATCCCTCAACCGTGTAATCCTTATTTGGGCAATGAGTTACTCGCTATCCTTGTGTGCTACTGCTGTAGTACATGCTCAGGTCAAGCTGTGCGTTAGTGAGAAGCCACGTACAACAATCTAAGCCTTCAGCTTGAGTCGAACTAGCCCTTCTAAGCGTCGTCCAGCATATATCAAGGCTGGAAGGTAGATCTTCGTATGGTAAGCAGTTGCTGCACCACAAGTGCTATTATTGAGAGGTAGAAGCTAGTCATGAGCCGAGTTGCACACTGCGTGCATTGATAATCACTAGGCAGCCCCTGACAATGGCAATTGATCCTGGAGATGTGCAGGAGAACTGGGACTTCTTGCAGCTGCAGGTGGCCATGTACATCAATAGTGAGCTGCCTGGTCTTCCCCAAGTTCCTCCTGTTGGCAAACCATTGAGAGGGTTTGTGCAGAGGCTGAAAGGCAAGCAAGGACGCTTCAGGGGCAATCTCTCGGGAAAGCGAGTTGATTTTAGTGGGAGGACTGTCATATCTCCTGATCCAAACTTGAAGATTGACGAGGTAAGGCAAATTTGCTCGTAGTGGCGAAGCCAGGCATCACATGTATCGTCGTATCACTTGCTTGTTACGCATGCTGTGCTCCAGCTGAGATACATGGTGGTAGGATTGATTGCAGCTGAGTTGCTCCTGCACCAGGTAGCCGTGCCAATACAAATGGCTCAGAATCTCACTTACCCTGAGATGGTTTCTCGTTACAATATCGAGAAATTGCGGCAGCGTGTGGCCAATGGGATGTCCAAGCATCCAGGGGCCAACTTCGTTGTCTTCCCTGACGGTGGAAAGTGGTGGGCTTGTAGCCTTGACCTTGCGACGGCTTGGCTACAAAGATTTCACTTGTTCTTTTGGATCTGACCATGACATTTATTGAACCTGTGCATTCCTGGTGAGTAACTCACTCGGCGTGCTGTAATCAAATCGCAGGTTCTTGAAGTACGGGGATCGCAGACGTGTGGCGGCTGAGCTTAAGTATGGGGACATTGTGGAGAGACACCTTGAGGATGGAGACATTGTGCTCTTCAACCGTCAGCCAAGCCTACACAAGATGTCCATCATGTCACATAGAGTACGTGCTGTTGAGCTCAATGAAGTGGGTGGTGCTGTCCAGTATCGTTAGCAGTCCTTACCCCAGACTGTGTAGCAGTGATGTCAATGCTTGGTGATCATGTGATTCAGACCGTCAAGCTTTCTTCGGTGATCAGGTGAAGGTGATGCCGTGGCGAACATTACGGTTCAATGAGTCTGTATGCAACCCTTACAATGCTGACTTTGATGGAGATGAGATGAATCTGCATGTGCCTCAGACAGAGGAGGCTCGCAGTGAAGCTCTTCAATTGATGGGGGTGAGTTGGGCATTGAATACCAGGCTTGCTTGCCTGAAAGCTTCCTGCTGCTGACTTTGGCTCCAGCTTGTGCCATGGCTGAGCAGCTGCACCTCTTGCTTCGCAGGTTCATACAAATCTGTGCACTCCAAAGAATGGAGAGATATTGATTGCAGCAACACAGGACTTTCTAACCTCCTCATTCCTCATCACATGTAAAGACAATTTCTACGATCGCGCCACGTTTGGATTGTTCTGCTCATACATGGGTGATGCTCTTGATCCTGTAGATCTGCCTACTCCTGCTGTCATCAAGGTCAGTACAGCTTGCTGCTGTGGCTCTGCCACAGAGAATGCTCACATTTCCAAGGGCACAGGGCTTGATTTCTGGATAGTAGCTTCCTAGACTTCAGGGCTTGATACTCACGATGCTTGACAGCTCCTCAGCACCGCCACACTGCTGTGTGCCTCATCCAACAGTTTCCTGACTAATACTCCCGTACCCAAGGTCTTAGTTTGTGACTAGTGTGACCTAGTGTTAGTAGCGCGTTTAACATCTGCTTGGGTGTGATGTCATGCTGCAGCCCATTGAATTGTGGACAGGCAAGCAGTTGTTCTCCGTGCTTGTCAGGCCCAGCGCTCAAGTTCGCATCTTTGTGACGCTGTCACTAGCAGAGCGCAATTACAGTAAGGAAGGGGAATCTCTCTGTGTCAACGATGGGTACGTCCTCTTCCGGAACAGTGAGCTTCTCTGCGGCCAGCTGGGGAAAGCGACCTTGGGTAAGAGCTTTGCCTTGGCTTCGGCTGAGGGCATCCTTGTGCATGATAGTGACGTTGGACAACAGGTTCTACACTGATACTGCCACATGAGAATAATATTTAGTGGTCAACTGCCCCTGTCAACCTCGTCTCTCACATCAGCTGTGTTGCTGGAGTATGCTTATCAGGAGCTGGCAACAAGAACGGGCTCTTCTCAACCTTGTTCAGAGACTACTCTGCTGAGGCTGCAGCGGCCTGCATGAACCGCCTTGCAAAGCTGAGGTCAGCAAAAGGATGTCAGAGTGGCAAATGTGGAGAATAACAGCTGTGATTCATTGGCTAAGGCTTCTCCTCTTCTTCCCTCTTGGTAGTATGCTGGATCTACAATGTCAAGGACAAGTTCTGAGCCAATGTTTGCGTTGCACAGCGCAAGGTGGATAGGCAATCATGGTTTCAGCATTGGGATAGATGATGTATCTCCAGGAGCACGTTTGGCACTTGAGAAGGAAAAGAAGATCAGAAAGGGATACAATGCCTGCACTGAGCACATTGAGGCGTTCAATGCTGGTCAGCTTGCCCTGCAGCCTGGCTGCAATGCTGCTCAGACATTGGAGGCAGAGATTACTGGCGAGCTCAACAAGATTAGAGAAGAAGCTGGCAAGGTGCGAGCACATGCAAATATCTGCACTCTTGCTATTGACACATGATGGTCACAGACTGTCTGTACTACCTGGGTCCAGTAGAGACCTCCTAAGCTTGTGTAGCTTACTTGCGCTGTGCTACTCCTATGTGGACCATGGAGGATGTTAACCGAGCCCCTGACTTTGTTTGCAAGCGGGCCAGGTTTGCCTGCGGGAGCTGCACTGGAGAAACAGTCCTCTTGTCATGTCGCAGTGTGGAAGCAAGGGGTCTGCTATAAACATCAGTCAGATGATTGCATGCGTTGGACAACAGTCGGTGGGCGGCCATCGAGCACCTGATGGGTTTCTGGAGCGTTCCTTGCCTCACTTCCCTCGAAAAGACAAAACACCTCAGGCAGACATCATCCTTTTTTGTTATACAGCCAAGTCTTGAATGCAGCTGAGGACTTTTCGAACAACTACTCCTGAGCACCTAGGGCTGCATAGGAACAGCTTATATTGTCTGGGGTGTACAACTGCTTGATCGCACTGAGGGTCCATGGCAACCAAAGACCGATCCTTGTCACACATGATGAAGGATGCTTTGGTTGTCATTTGGTTCCAGGCAAAAGGTTTCGTTGCAAATTCGTTCTACAGTGGTATGATGCCCACCGAATTCTTCTTTCACACAAGGGGGGGTCGAGAAGGCCTTGTCGATACTGCGGTACGTGGGGCTTAGGGTGCCACTTTGCATACCAAAGCACCTGTCTCCTCCAACGTCAGCGCATAGAAGGTCTGGCACTGCAGGCTGTCGTCATGGACACACCTATACCGATGCTGCCGATTCTCTGTACAATGTGGTATAGAGGCCTTACCAGTTGTCCTCAGCGGTTGTTGCTCGAGACACAGGTGAAAACAGCAGAGACTGGGTACATGTCCAGGCGACTCATGAAGGCTCTGGAGGATCTCTCTACACAATACGATGGCACAGTGCGCAACTCCAGTGGGGGCATTGTGCAGCTTGTTTATGGGGACGATGGGATGGATCCGGTGGACATGGAGGGCGCTGAAGGCACCCCTCTGAACCTGCAGCGCATGATGACAAAGGTCAAGGTGAGACAGCCGATTCGTCGCAAGGCCCCTCATGTGTGAGTAGCTAGCCAATCAAGTCAGCTGTGGCCCCTTCTTAAGCAGGCCGTGATGCCTCCTTTGCTCTTCCTCTTTGTACGTAGCCAGCTAGGTGAAGATAGCTGCGACCCTCCCATTGGGCAGGCTTTGACTCCTATTCTGCTCTTCCTTCTTCATACTGCTTGATCCAGGCAACCTGCCCCTTTGACCCAGCAGCAGCTCCTTCACCAGCACAACTTAGTCAACAGCTGGATGCCAAGCTCACTCAGAACAAAGCGCTGCTGGAGGGGGGATGCTCCACGGCTTTCCAAGGCTTGGTGCTCAGCTTCTGCAAGAAGGAGATAGAGACTGTTGCGCAGACGCACGAGCGACTGCATCTGCAGTCGGATGCTGATGATCACGAAGTGGATCTGGTGGCAAAGGAAGTCGCTGCAAATATCTCTGGCATCTCACTGAGGCAGTTGGAGGTATCAATCACCAGCCACGACCACAAAATAATGACTGCCAAGATCCCATTCGTAGAGACAAACTTATCAATCTGTGCTTCAAGATGCTGGCCAGGCCTAACAGTTGACCTTCCTTCTTGTCAGGTATTTCTTGATCTGTGCATGAGCCGATACCAGGGCAAGAGAATCGAAGCTGGCTCTGCAGTCGGGGCTGTAGGGGCACAGAGCATTGGGGAGCCTGGAACTCAGATGACATTGAAGACTTTCCACTTTGCCGGTGTTGCGAGCATGAGTGAGCATCATGGCTTCACGGCACATGTCCTTCAAGCACACCTGTCTGAGCACAGTGTCAGTTGCCAGATCCTCTGCATTTGCAGTCACACAAGCATGCAGTGCCGTACTCTGAGCTCACAAAGGCAGAAAGCTTGTGGTAGGGAAGGGCAGTCTGCTCCTTTGTAAGTCAAGCTTTGCATGTCAGACTGACACGTACACTGTTGAATCCGGAACTCTGTTTTGCTGTTTATATCACAGGCTAAACTTTGGCAGCAATTTTCCATGTCTGTCTCTTGCAGACATAACACTCGGCGTGCCGCGCATCAAGGAGATTATAAATGCGTCGAAGAACATCAGCACGCCAATCATTACTGTCAAGCTGTTGTCTGACATGGATGTCAAGGCCGCTCGTTTGGTCAAAGGTCGCATTGAGAAGACGACACTGGGCGAGGTACGGATAATCTGCGTCTGTATGTATGTTCCGATCTTGACATCTCCACGGTATATCATCCATATAAGCATTGTCATCTTGGAGAAGAGCAGATGTGTTGTCCTACCAAAGGTTTGTTAGAGCCCCGTTCCTGCACTATCGACTCTTGTGAAACCTCTTCCATGTGTATTGCATGGCCGTTAAGACCTAGAGTTAAAGTTTGATCCTATTGTAGATAATCTGTGAGGCTTGAGGATGAGGATGAGGATGAATGCTACCGTTGTGCAGGTTGCTCAGCACATAAAGATGATATTGCAGCCTGGGCAGGCTTACCTTTCTGTCAAGCTGGATGTGCAACGAATTGCATCCCTGCAACTGGATATAACGGCAACTAGTGTTGCTCAGTCAATCATGAGCACACCAAAACTAAAGATCAAACAGCAGGCAAGCATCCGTACGTGAGGCCGTTCTTTGAGCTGTAAGGGCTTTGGGGTGACATGCTCCACATCTTTGACATTCTGAGATGGGCATTGAGAAAGTCCTTGCATTGTCGTGTCTGCTATTGCAGATACTTCATTTCAGGGTCAATCAATTTGCCTGATGGTGATGGCATTAGCAATATGGTGCTCTTGATCTTCTTACCTGGACAGAGCCACACCGTGCATCTGTGTAACAGCACATCAGGGTGAATAACTTCAAGGACAGGCTGATGGTGTTTTCGCCGGAAGCTGACAGGACCAAGCTCTACTTCTCCCTCCACTTTCTACGCAATGCCCTCCCACGGGTCATTGTCAAAGTATGTATGGAGTCACTTGCTGAGGTGTCTGCCCGGCACTTGGTGTACAGAGACAGAGTGGGCACGTTGCAAATGAAGACGTTGCTGCCACCGTCATCTTGCCTCTCATGTACAAGTTTGGTGCTTGTTTGCAGGGAATCCCCACTGTTGAGAGGGCCGTCATCAACGATCTGAGCAATGGGAGGTACAACCTTCTTGTGGAAGGGTACGTTGGTAAGAAGTGTGTAAAAAGGATGCAGCTTGTTCTCTTATCTAGCAGTGCTTCCCTTTGGACTCGTGAGATCAGACTGCCTTGAGAAGAAGCTGCCACTGACGCTGGTCAAAAGTCAGAGATAGGTTCACTTGACTGACGGTTTTACCAATTATTGCAATACCAGAACCAACCTGGCAGCGGTGATGGGGACAGAAGGTGTAGATTACCAAGAGACTGCCAGCAACCACATAATGGAGGCCGAGCATACACTGGGCATTGAGGCAGCACGCACTTCGATCATGAATGAGATCCAGTATACCATGGCATCGCATGGCATGAGCATTGATGCCCGTCACACAATGCTTCTTGCTGACGTTATGACATACAAGGTAGAATAAGCATATCCTCCATTCTGCAGCCAGTCCAAGTCACGCTCATGCAGGTCATAGCAATGTGGTTCTGTACCTCTTCTCAGCAACTCATCCATCCATACAGCTTGCTAGCCAGTCAGCTTAGTCAGCTGCACCTCAGTAACCAGCTAACACCCATTAGTCCGTGCACAGGGAGAGGTGCTGGGCATCACACGCTTTGGAATAGCGAAGATGAAGGACAGTGTGCTCATGCTGGCCTCATTTGAGAAAACCACCGACCATCTCTTTGATGCCGCCATACATGGGCGGGTTGACCAGATTGAAGGCGTGAGCGAGTGCATCATCATGGGGATACCAATGCCAATCGGCACTGGGTTATTCAAGATCCGCCAACGGTAATATGCAGTACTAGTCTGGCCCTCCTTTTGCCACCCGTGTCCTGCTTGGTTCGATTGTTGACGTTGCTCCTGTTGCAGGAAGCATTTGCTGCATTCTTGGGGCCACTCTGTAGGCCTGTCCTAGGAATGCTAACGAGGTCAAATTCCATGCTTTCCTGGGCTCCACAATCGTGCGTCGTCAAGAGCATCTGAAACCCGCCAGCGCCACCCTCCGCGCAGAGTCAATCGTGTTCCCGTACTCCCGCAGCGGACTCCCATCCTTGCTTCTTGAAAGATCACTGGCCATGAAAGAGGGGTTCTGTAAGCCCGCATGAGGCACAGGGCAATGCTCAACACTCCTCAAGCGCGCATCTTCGTCAGCTTAGGACCTGATGAAAGCCTGTGAGGAATCCCCACCACTGCACACCTGTATGTTCTGCAGATACCTGATGTGTATGGCCGATGCTCAGCAGACCTGTTTGACTAAAGATGCTTATCCTGGAGTTCCTTGCAAGCAGGGGGTCTGAGTGGCCTCTTATGGATGTGGCCTTCTGTTCACGTCAAGTGCTGACCTCTTAGTATTTTGCAAATTGTGATGTATGATGACCAGCCCTTGAAGGTGGGGTCTAGAGTGACATCTGGTCAAGGTCTGAAGGATATCATGACCAATTCAGGGAGGCCCATGGGATTGGTGGATGCGGAAAGCGCGTGGAGGGCTGGCTTGCTCGCAAACTTGGAAAACAGTAGATTGCACAGGACCCACCATTGGCATTGTACCAGCTCATGATTGTGAGCTGGCTCAATCGCAAGTGAGTTCACTGGTAGGACTGCAAAGGAGCACAAGGAGGTCAAAGAAGGACCGTCACCATGTATCTTCTCGTGTGCAGCCCCTATTTTCAAACTCGTACATCCTTACTTCCAGGGATTCTGGAACAGAGTGGACAGGTGCAGGCAAATTGGTACTTCTTATTTAAGTCTAACTTCAGCTAGCTCATTGTAAAACCTTAAGCTGCGAACCTACCCAAAGCCCCACATCCAGGGCCGGTGTGGACAGATTGATAACATGACGTGCTGATTACTAGACACGTAATTACTTGGCTACTTTTCTATGCCCCGTGCAGCATCTTACATTCGTGGATCTCATAATGAAGGAGCTTGCACCCCAGAGGATTCAGTCACCTTGTTTGGGAACAAGCATCAAGCAGCCTGATCAATGTGCATACCTGCTGTCAGCACAGACACTGGTTGACAAGTACTACGTGTAGCCCTGATGGCTGCAGTCAGCATAGGCATAGGTATAGTAAAACAGATGTTGCGGCTTGCAGCTTCCTTGAGGTAGCAAGTGGCAGCAAGGTGAGCAGCTGTCACTTCCGGGATCCTGGACCTAGAATCTGCTGATCCAATACATGACGATAAATGTGCGCCCCAAAAGACAGGCGCAAAAGGCAGGAAAAGCTGCAGCCTGCAATTCCGTATTAGTGAAGCCTGAGTGGCACTACAAATTTTCTGCTGCATATGTAGAACCAGCTCTTCCAGAGGGGGCGAGGGCTGTGATTAGCCAGCCTACACAAGAATGAACAAGCGTGATACAGCCACAAACCCACTCCCAACCACTGTGTGTGATGGGCTTCACAAAGTGCGCGTTGAGGTGCTAATATGAAGCCCCACACACAGCACCTAGAAATTGCGCATACGAGCTAGCTCCTCAATCCTAAGCCCTACACATTCTCTACATACATTTGGCGATTTTGGCTGGTGTTATGCATCATCCCCCATGAAGCAGCCCGCTTCCTTTGACGTGAGTCACGAGTCACCCCCACCCTTGCTAGCCTCAGGCACAGCGTGTAGTGTTGACGGAGTCTGCCCAGGGGCAATACGGTCTTGTACCAGCCCTTGTCAGCTTCACGATTCCTCGGTAAGTCACGCTGTAAGCTTCCAGCCGGGCGCGGACTACCAAAGTCAGAGTCAAGAGTAGCCTGTGTATGCATGTGCACATAGCTCCAACCATTTCGACCATTCCAAGCATTGAAGGCAATATTCCAGTGCTGAAGTCATCTTCATGTCAGCCCTGTCAATTCTGATCGTCACCAATTCTACTTGTGTCATACTTCATACTTTTACTGTCAGCGCCTAGATTAGGCAGCAATCACCAGCCAGCTGGCATCTGAATCTGAAAGAGCCCATTGCAGAGTACAAATTGCCCCATAAAGGGTGATCAAGGAGCGGTTTAGGTGAGCCTTAACATGATATGTGGTGCCGTCAGCACAACTGTGCAAAGCTATACTTTGCAGAAAAGCAACAGTGCACAGAAGCCCAATGAAGCCCCTTAGGCAGACCCTTAGGCCACTGTATTGCCTAGACTGTGGCTGCTGCAGTGGCTGTTGCAAGGCGGCTCTTGCCATAGAGATACTCCTCAAAGCGCTGCACCTCTACCTTGGAGCCATAGCAGACCTGAGTGCGATCATCAGTGTTGTTGACGACCTTGTCCAACACAGAGATGAAGCCGTCTGAGCTGTAGCCACCTGCATTCTCAATCAGGAGTCCAAGAGGCGCAACCTCAAAGAGCAGCCTCAACTTGGCCACTGTGCTTGGTGATGAAGCATTGCAGAATACGCCCTTCTCCTTCACAAGAATCTGCAAGTTGATAAGCCACATCCCAAATTGAAGCTGGTGAGGGTGGGGCAGGGTGCAGCTATGGTTTGATAGAGCTGGAGTACACTGGTGACGTACTGCAACAAATGTGAAACCCAGGGCCTCCAGAAATACCTGGCCAACATCAGGCACCATGCCACCAGTATAGCGCAAAGTGTACTTCTCTCCCACCCAGTAGTTGATGAGCTGCGACCATTTCAACAGGCATCATGCTTAACAGAAAGCGGATGAACTTACTTGAGAGCATGATCTGGCCTAGCTGTTCGCTGTGATTGGTGTGCCAAAATAGTGGCTGAGAGAATCATTGAGCACCTTCTCATACTCAGGGTTGTCGAACGTGGCCCGCAAATTGCCAGGTGAGAAGAGCTTCCCCTCATTGATTTCAAAGGTCTCCTTGACGTGTGCCCACTTGCCTGCACCAGATTGAGATGGTTTTGGGAGTATGACTGTGTGCACGTCTAGTAACTGCTCTTTGTGAGCTCCAGGTGACCCCCTAAACACCACTCTGGGATCCCACTGCTTAAGCAAGCTGTACGGTGCACAGACTGACCGTCGTCCAGTAGGAGGAACTCGTGGGCGCCAGGGAAGCCCTTGATGGCCAGGATGTAGGTAGTGCGCGGGCCATACACTCCCATGGCTGCAGCAGCCTGGTCACGGCCCGTGATGCCAGTGAGCTTATCGCCAGGCCACACTCCAAAGATGGTGCCCACGGTAAAGTTGGTGTCCACAATGCTGCTGCCATCGAGTGGGTCAAAGGCCACACTGAAGCCACCTGAACGTCCACACAAGAAAGTGCACCTCTTGAGCAAGCTCAACTGCAACCCTGTTAGAGTGCTAGAGTGCTACACAAAATACTGATCCACTGCCAAATCAACTTGCAAGACTGACACAAACTTTCTCCCGTGCTGTGCTCGTCATTTGCTGATAGAAGCAGGCGCAGCAGCTGCTTGTAAGGTCGAATTGCAGGTAGGCTTGGAGCATGCCACTATGTTGAGGGGGAGGGATCCAGATTGAAAACTGCTCTCTGCTGCTACCCCTTCCTGACCTAGACCTTTCCCTGAAGGACAGCCGTCCCCTACCTTGACACGCGATACTCACTACCCTCCCTCCTCAACTTACAACGACCTCCCAGCAGCGACCCTTGCAGCACACAAAGCCCCACTGAGAACCCCCCCTCCCCTCCCTGGCCCCCACACCCCTTTCCCCCATGCTCGGGGGGTGATGCCACAGGCAGCTGTCCTCGTGTGACCGTTGCTAACTCGAGGATGCCATGCCAGGCGCAGCAACAAGTGAAGGGCAATGAGCGATGTGTGGAGCGGTTAGAAGAGGTCAGTGACACACGGAAAGGGCCATTCAGGGGGCTGCGCCTAAATGCTCCAGCATTTGACATCGAACGACATTCAAGGAGCTGGGAGGAGTTACCCTGAGCAGGGCCACCCATGTCGAGGAGCTCTGGGTCCTCTTCGCTGCAGGCATACTTGCACACATGGGAGAACTTCAAGGCCTGCGCAAACAAGCTTGTGGGTGGCAGGTGAGATCTCGGGTGTCTGGGCGACACGGAGGGGTCATGTGCTGGAAGTAAGAGAAGACGTCCGACAGACAACGTCGCGGAGTTCAGCTGTAACAGGACCTGCTTGCCTGTCCTGATCGAGGGACAACCAGCAGGCAAGCGTCTGCAATGCACATGTCTAGCTCGGCCGCCCATTGCCAAGGTCTCCAATGCAGCTCCAGGCACACTTCCGGAGCCTCAGTGTGCTCCACCACCGTAGTTCCGGCGACAGAGCACGCCAAGCAGGCTGTGCCGCGCCGTCGGCTGGTGGCCAGGCAGCGGCAGAGCAGTGCTGACCTCGAAGAGGAGCTTGTTGGCCAGGAGGTCCACGGCCAGCTGCTCGTCGCCGAAGGAGTTGATGCATGCGGTGGCGCTGCAGGAGGCGGTGCGGACCTTGAAGGCGATGGTGCGCATGGCCTCGCCCATGCAGACGAGCAGGCGGGCGAGGTTCTTATCCGGCGTGGCCTTGGCCAGGAACTCCTCCTGCCGACGCTCCAGCGCAGGGAGGGGAGGAGGTGAGGTGCGTCTGCCGGGAGGCAGGGAGGGTCGCGCCGCCCGTGCAGATCTCGGCGGCGGGCGAGCGGGCTGGCAGCGCAGGCGAGGGGAGGCAATCGGACCAGGGTGTCACCGAGCTCGGCGCGGGGCGCGCCGCCACTGGAGGCGCGGGCCGCCCGGGCCGCGCGCGGCGCAGCGGAGGT
>WELB01000359.1:66074-84578 GCA_009602725.1 Spirogloea muscicola | reverse complement strand
AAAGAATGAACAGAGTACAAGAAGGGGGGGGGGAGGGGGGGCCTGGAAGGGCTCCCAATGGGGGCTGTGAAAAGGACAGGAAGCGCGGCCAGGTTGACTGGTGGCTGAGAAAGGCCAGCCCAAAGGAATGGGCAAGAAAAGGGCTGTGAAAAGCCAGCCCGAAAAGAATGGACAAATGCTTTTGACAAAGGTGGTGCGAAGGGGCCTCTCTTCAAAACACGCTTGGCAGATGTTTCATTTCCACCAAAAGGAAATGTGCTTTGTCAAATGCGCCTGGCCGTCTCGCTGCAGAGGTCCATGGCCCGGGCGCTGCACCTTCGTGCCGGCAGAGCCCTCGCTGCTGCCTCTGGCTCTGGCCAGGGGCCCAGCATCTCTGATCTGCGGCTGCTCAGCAGGGGTTACTGAGTGTCTCGTAGCAGCTTTGTTTCTGTTACTTAGCGCTTCCCCTGGCCCCCTTCTCGTACTCTGTTCATTCTTTTTCGGGCTGGTTGTTCCAGCCCCTATTCTCAATGGGCGAGCACTTTCTTCCCCTGGCCCCCTTCTCGTACTCTGTTCATTCTTTTTCGGGCTGGTTGTTCCAGCCCCTATTCTCAATGGGCGAGCACTTTCTTCCTCATTTCCAGGAGCCCAGCTTCTCTGATCTGCGGCTGCTTAGCAGGGGTTACTGAGTGTCTCGTAGCAGCTTTGTTTCTGTTTCTTAGCGCTTCCCCTGGCCCCCTTCTCGTACTCTGTTCATTCTTTTTCGGGCTGGTTGTTCCAGCCCCTATTCTCAATGGGCGAGCACTTTCTTCTTTGTCAAAGCCAGGAGGAACAGGAGTGGCCCCGGTGCTGCCCGGGCCGGGCGCACGCCATGGCGGCCGCGGCGCCCACGCCGGCGCGGAGCCCTGAGCTGCTGGCGCTTCTGGCGGATTTCGCGCCCGAGCTCGACGGCGTGGTGCCCCCGGCCCCTTTCTCCGATGCCGCGTGGCTGGCGCACCTGGAGCTGCGGCTGGCGCTGCGCGCACTCCGTGTCGAGGCCCTCCGCGCGCTGCGCCGCGCCGTCGCGGCGGGCCCCGCTGCCGACGACGCGGCCGCCTCTCCCGCTTCCAGGCCAGTCCTCCCCTTCGCCCGCTTCCCTCTCGCCTGCTCGCCCTCCGAGCTTCGCCACGTCCTCTTGTCACAGCCGTGGGGGCAGCCACAGCCAGACTGGTATGTCGGCCTGGCGACTCTGACTCCATCTCGAGCCCTGGCTTGGGCTCGAGGCTCAGGCTGGTGTGTGCTGGCCAACGGCTCACTCTGCTGACACTGCCGAGGTGCTCTCGTGCACGTACCTCGCAGGCTGAGCGCCTTTCGGCTCTTGGACAATCTGCTGGCCGAGGTGGAGGCTCGGGCGCAGGCGCGGCTGGCGGACGCGCGCCCGGGCAGCCTGCCGCTCGTCCTCCGCGTCGTCGACCGCTACCGACTCACGCCGCGCGAGGCTGACCTCTTCCAGCTCCTCTTTGTCCGCTGCGCCACTGTCTCGCAGAGCCTGCGGAGTGCCTTTGGTATCTGCACATGCACTCAATCCTCCCGGGCACTGCGGCCGTTAGTCACCTCATCGACATGCATACGGTCTCTCCTGAGCTGCTTTGTTCCTTTAGTAGCCATGGCAACCAGTCTCTGTGCAAGTCCTCTGCACCAGTGCGAGGTCTGCCGAGGAGGTCATCCACACTCCTCCAGAAGCCTCACTTACCTGCATTCTCAGCATCCCCTCCTTCCCTTTGCTCCCGTGCATGTGCTGCAGGAGGCAAGTACGATGACAAGGAATCGCACCTGGAGCTGTGCAGCATGAGCACCCTGGACTTGGAAAACTTTGTCGCTGAGAAGAGGCTGCACATGGTGGATGGCATCATCGTCGAGCAAGGGGTAGGCATACCTACACTTGGAGGCCAGAACTCCACCTCACAAACAGGACCTCAGCTTTGCTCTCTCGAGACCTCAGCTTTGCTCTCTCGACAGCAGACCTCCCTCCCAACATGCCCCTTTCCTGCTCCAGCAGCTGCAGGCTCCCTTTCTGGCCGTGTCAGTTCCCTCTGTCATGGTGACGAACCATGATTTCCCCATGGACGTGCCCCTCTTCACCCATCTGGGAGTCACACCTCAAAGCCCTCTGTCATGGTGACGAACCATGGTCACTCCATGGACGTGCCCCTCATCACCCATCTGGGAGTCACACCTCAAAGCCCACAAGGTCCTTCACCCAAGGGTGCAGGCAGAATCTCTCAAGTGCATGAAGAAGTGGCCCTGCATCAGCCTGCTTTGCAGTGTCCTGCAAGCATGCTCGGCGCTTATGCTTCTGGAAATTGACAGGTTCCTCAGTCATGCTCTCAGAGTGCCTCCAAAGCACCACCCTGTTGAGACATCATTCAGCTTACTCAGGAGATGTCTATCTGGCTCAGTGCCTTCAGATAATAGTTGGTCTACTCCTTGGGCGACCATTTGTTGTCAGGCTCTCTCAGGCAATGATGGGGTTAAGCTCAAGTTATTGGCAGTCCATACTGGGGTTAAGCCCAACTTTGTGTCAAGATTGCGTGCCACACCTTGCCCGTACTCAACTCTTATGCTTGCACTGAAGCCTTGATGTTGGAGCCCGGTCTATGTTAGGATGAGTATGAAGACAAAAACCTGAGGATGACAAGAGAGGCTGTAGCTGTGCTGCTCGGGCGGTCCATTACAAGTGAGCAGCGGCTCAAGCTCACCCACACAGAGCTTCTCTCGGTGCTTGGTGGAAGCTCCCAGGCTAGCCCTCAGCCCTAAGCTCAGTAGCTGTGCATGATGACTTGTGCAAAGGGTCACTGCATGTGGAGTCGGGGCCCTTTGTGCATCAAATGGTATGCGTATTGTGACACGACAAAATTTGCTGGAGGTGGTGGAGGAGTCCTGCCTGTTTTGGTCAAAACTTGATTAGAAAACGTAATTACAGCCTGTTTATGGAGCAGCTTGTCTCACTGCTGATTAGCACCCTGCTCTGCCAGGACTCCGGAGCACCGTTGGCGAAGGGGATGGAGACTGGGCTCAGCCTCGAGTCTGAGGATGCAGTACAGCTTGGCGTTGGCCCAGCAGCTCCAGCCAACCGCATCCTTCCGGATGCGATGACAAGTGGTCAGATGAGCTTACCAATACCCTCAAGTCACCTGTCCAATGGGTGGCTATTCATAGCTGTCAGCACTTGCCACCATTTACTAATAATCAGCTGAGGTGAGCTGCAGATGTCGAGGAGCAGGAGGAGGAGGAGCTTGATGGGGATATTGCTTCCCAGCTGCGGCAGCTAGAGCAGAGCGTGGGTGCTAAGATGGCCAAGCATGGCCCAGTGCGTCATAGCCCCCCACAGGCGAGCGACTCGGGGCCAGGCACTCCACGCAGCAGCGCAGCGGTAGCTGGCAATCACACAGCGGCGCTGGCTTCGGAGAGCTCCAGAGGCAATGAGGATGCAAGTGGGCCTTTGGATGGTGATGAGCAGCTTGGATTGTACAAGTCCAGCCTCGAGTATCTTGATGATGCTTTCCAGGTAGACGAGGCAATCATTTGCAAGAGATGAACTCTTTGTCAACATCCTGCTTTTTGTGCTACTTGGTGGATGAATGGACTCCTACCACCATGAGGAATACTTAAATGCAGCAAAAAGATGCAGGTCCTGTCGCTGATGCTGCGAATAGCCAGAGCCCGGCACAAAGAGGACATGAAGGAGGCAGGCACTGACGAGAGAGCCTGGTTCGATCGCCCATCCAAGGCACGTCCCTCTAAGTGGAAATCAGAGCAGTCTACTGATTTGCTCTCACGTCATTCCGCAGTCTGGGAGAGCTGCGCAAGTCGTCCCTGAGCATCCTGTACTTGCACTCGCCCTCGCATTCCATGGCAGTGCATGCAGCACTTCTGAGAACACTCAGCTGCTGGTCACTAGAAAGTAGCTCCTTCGCTCTTCTCTAGTAGCCTGGCAGCTTCATGTTACAAGGGGTTGACAGCTTGATTTTGCTACCTCCATTGCAGACCTCCAACATAAGAGAGCTCCGCGCCAAGCTGAGATTTGCACAGTCGCGGCTTCAGGAACGCTTGCGGGCCACAGAACTTGCTGTGGCATTGTACCAACTGCCTCGTCTAGAGGTTCAGCCGGGATCTCTGACCATGCCTCTAAGACGAGTACACCCAAGTAGTGTCGCAGCACTCTGTCATTTCGTGTAGAAAAGCGCTTGGCTTCTCTTTGCAGCAAAACGTACTCAAGATGTCTTGAAGACATTGGGCACCTGCTATGTTGCCTCTGTTGGCAAATTTCACCGAAAGTCCACCTCTCGTTCTCAGCTTGCTATGTTCATTGGAATGTGCGTGCGCTAGTGTCACTGCAAGCCTCTAAGCTTACAAGGCTTGTTAACAGCCAGATATATGTCAAGCTGAATTTGCAGGCACTTGCAAGAAAGCTGGGACTGGATGACTTTGAGAAGTTCGTCGTCCTGATGCTTGTTGGTGAGCTCCTCCAACATTGAGTTGGATGAGGTGTTGAATGAAGGGGCTGTCGGAAAGTGCTAAGGAAGTGGTCCAACAGGTCACAGCTTTGATTCAATTGGTCTACACAGCTCAAGTGACCGTGCAATGTTGCCAGATTTGTTATGATTCTTCTTGTGTGCTGGGTAGCTGACAAGCCAGGCAGGGCACAGGGTTGGCGATCTCACCCTTGGTGAAAGGTGCCTTTGAAGTGGATGGCGAGGGCTCCTACAGGCGAGCTGCAGACGGGGTGCAGGTATCAGACAATATGTCCGTCGAGTTTGTCTCTTCTCCTTTGGTACCTTTTACACCTGAGCTTATACACAGACCCCACCAGAAAAATTGTAGGTGCAACTTATACCTATAGGTGGTTATGTTTACATATGGAATGCTGGTGAATGTAATCCAGCCTCTCTTACAGATACAAAGGACATAAGTTGATCAGTATAAAATGACACACTAGCCAAGGCATCTGTGACAGTATGATTTTGTTGACAGATGCCACAAAAATGACTTGAGGTACATTGTTGTAAGCTCCTTGAGGGAAATACTCATGTCGCTCCTTGACATTATCATCTCGATCATAGCTATGTCAAGCTAAGCTTGCTTTTCCATGGTGTAGGTCAAGGACGTCTTGACAGTGCAGTTCGAGTCTTTCAAGGAGCAGGTGAGGCTGGCTGCTGCATTGTGATCTACTTGGTTGCTTGCCAATGGTGCACTTGTCGCAGTTGTTGCAAATTTACCCACTGAAAATGCCTGGCAGGTGCTTGCGCGCAAGTACTTCTACAAGTCGTCTAAGTTGGTGGCCAAGGGATTGGTCAAGGTGAAGAGCTCTTTGTATGCGAGGGGAAGCGGCGATCTGATGGAGCAGCAGCTAGAGTTGGACAGGAGGCTCCTGGACTGGATTGCTGGCCTTGACACAGAGATCACAGAGCTTATTGAAGGCTCCCACCTGTACACCCCAAAGGTAAGGATGTGTCAGCTTCTGCTGAGATATGCCCTGTCATGTGCTCCAGCTTCTGATCTCCGAGCATGTCTCTTTCATGTCAACAATGACCCTATCGTCGTGGTAATTACTCTGGAGGCCACTGCTGGTGCTTGTACTGGCAAGTAGTACAAGTTGGTAGGGTCTGTGCAATTTGACATGTTGCGAATGCTTTCCTACTTTCGCAAGGTCACTAATATGACTGTTGGTTGTTGAAGTTCCACGTTGACGGCAGACAGTTGAGCACACCTTGTGTGTCAGCAAAGTCCATCTAATTATTATCACAATTCAGAGGCAGTGTACAAGTCAAAGCAGTCTGGTTGTGCATTGGGTTGACTAGACCTTGTCAACCCTTGCAGGTTGGCATGGAGCAGGTGGTCCTTCCAGAGGAGCAGAAGGAGCTGCTTGTGCGGAGTGTAGAGAATTTTGGCAAATTCAGGACATATAGGAAGACTGCTGGCATGGATGACACCACTTCTGGGGCTGGCCTGGTGGTACTTCTCAGTGGGGCCTCTGGCACTGGAAAGACGATGACTGTCAATGCTGTGGCACATTACCTAGGTCTGCCTGCACGGCAGTACCAAGCATTGCACTTACCATAGCAGCCCTTTCCATTCTTTTTGTGTCCTTGCTGTCTTTTTGTTGACTTTCTTTGTTGCTCTTTTTCAGACATTCCTCTTGACAAACTTGGCAGGTGCAGTTGCAATGAAGTCGTTCCTTGCCTTGTCACTCCAAGGAGTAGTGCCGAGCTCAGCTTGTCCCCTGATGGTGTCTATGACTGCAGGCAAGCGGGTACTCCTAGTGGACTTTCAGTCGCTCTACTCTCCTGGTTCTGGTCTGCGCAGTAGGGACGAGGATCAGAGCAGCAATTTGCGAGGATTATTCAGGGAGGCTGAGATGAATGATGCCATTCTTTTCTTTGACGAGTGTGAAGCCATCTTTGCTCAGGTGCGCATTGGTCGTACTGCTTCTCCTGTTGTGCTCTTTCACTCATGAGCACCTCCTCAGGCTGTAGACACTCAACACATGCTTATTGGCTGCTTCCTGCAACCATTCAGAGGGAGAGGGGGGGAGACGCGGTTTTGAGCTCCCTGCTCACTGAGATTGAGAAGCACGAAGGAATTATCATGCTTGCCACCAACCGGCCCCTTGATCTTGACGAAGCCATGCATCGGCGAATAATGTATGTCCAAGCAATGAAATTGCACTAGCATTTGCCTATGTTTTTTGTTCATATACAGGTGCTGCACGGCTTTGTCGATGGACGAGTTGGCAGTTAGGCTTGGGTCAGTACCAAACATGTGGCCTTTCATCGCTAGTTCACTACCTTTGCATGCTATCTTGTATAGCTACAAATAGCAGCAGCTGCACTTACAAAGTCACTTTTCTTAGTAAAGTGGCTCTTTGCTGGTCACCTGCCAGGTGCGTGAGTGAGTTTCGCCCCCCAGATCACATACAGAGGCGGAAGATCTGGAAGCTTGTAACGGCCCGCTTGCCCCTTAGTGTTGACATTGACTGGGACCTGATAGCCCTGAGGTTGGTGATTGTTATTCAAGAGCGTCTGGCTTCCGGCAAGCAGCATCGCCCACCATAGCTAGAGATGGCCTTGGAAGAATCTGCTGTCCAGAATTGCAATGCACCTTGGTCGGTCGTAGTGCAGAGCTGAAGCTGGAACCTTCGTCCCACAGGTATGAGCTGACAGGAGGTTACATCAAGAATGCAGCAATGAGTGCTCTTCTGCAAGCTATATCACGGGATGCCGTCAAGCCTCTTGTCACCATGGCTGACATCATGGAGGGGTGCAGTCTCCAAATGAGGGGCAGCCTCCAGGTATGGCCTCGACTCTAAGTTCGTGTCTGCTCCTTGCCTCGTGTGGTCAGTGTCAGTACATCTTGGCAAGCTCTGGTCCTCGGTCTCGACCAATCGAGCTGGTCAAGCTCTTAGTAGTCACGCAGTGGGCCAGCTGGCCCAAACCCATCTAAATGATGACTCAAAGTGATGTGCCGGGCAACCCTGGCATTTCATCATGTTGAGCTCTGAGAGCGAGGGACGCACTCTGCCTCCCACTTGGCTACTGTTGGGCCCGTTCCGTTCGTCACTCGCTGGGTCTTGGCTACCATTTTCAGCAGCCCTGGGCATCTGTGATGTTGGCCTTGCCCCCCTGTTTGTGGCAGATGAAGTCATTCAGTCATCGGGTGGTGCCCACCACCGGCCTCGATAGCCTGCAGCTCAGCACCAGCTTGCGTGCCAACATGGCGGCATTGGTGGAGTTTGAGAAGGCCAGGGGGGTGCTGGTAGGCCAATGGGAGTTTGATAACAGCCGCCTTGGGGCGGCGTGCTTGTTCTGGGGCGCACACGGCACTGGAAAGTCGTCAGCTGCTGCTGCTCTTGGTTTTGAGCTTGGTCGGCCACTCAAGGCAACCTTCTCCTTTGCTTGAGACCTCTGCAAATTGCACAAATACATGACAGATAGGTGGATTTCTGCTTTGTTCGCTATATTGAATGCTCGTGTGAATATTGTGTCTGTGGCCCATTTCATGAATAGCCAAGTCGAGCTAACCGGTTGTAGCCAGTTTCTTTGTCCCGAGTTTCAATTGCAATTGGATTGCAAATTGGTCCAGGTGGTAAACTGTGCTCAGCTACTGGTGCGAGAAGGTGGAGAAAAGGGCAGTAGCATTGGAGCAGTCTTCAAAGATGCTCGCCTCATGGATGCTGTCCTCGTTCTCGACGATTTTCAGGTGCAATTCACCTTCAGCCTTCACATTCCATGGAGATGTACTCAACTTCCTATGAGGCAAGAGGGTGCTTTGGTTGGTCAAATTTAGTGCGCTTCAACGTGGGTCTATAGTTTGCATGTCAAGTGCTTGTAAGCTACCAAAGAACTGCTGCAACAACCTGAGTCTCCCTTTGAATATTAAAGACCTGTTACTCACATGTAGATAATGGCATCTGAGGAGGAGGGAAGCATTGGCAGTGTATCTGTCTGGGCCCCACGAGCAATAGGGCTTGTCCTCCATGAGCTTGAGCGCTTCCCGGGGCTCTGCATCTTGATTGCAAATCATGCACAGGTTGTTCTCCACATTGGAGGCGGGCTGGACGGCTTGGGCTGTTGATGCAACTTAATGCTTGCTAAGTAGAATCTGGGATGCAAGGTTTTCCAATTGTACGCAGCAGTAGCAGCAGCAAGTTTGATTTGACAGCTCCATCACAAAGCCCCCGTGCCAATACTTGGCTCTGTGCAGCTCTTGGTCCTGAAGAAGCCACCTGGCTAAGTTGTTAAGCTGCCACGTGTCTGCAGGCAGGGATGATCCACCGTCTGGATTCCGAGTTGGTCAGGCGGCTGAAGCATGTTGTAGAGTTCAAGCAACCAGATGCGGCTGTTCGTGCCCGCATGTGGCGTACACTTCTGCCTGCAAAGGTTTACTTGCAAGCTACATGTTTGCAATGGCTGGGCGTACAATCTTCATCTTGATGTACCATCTTGGAAAGTGGTCGTCATATAGTCATACGGGCTCACAAGAGGATGTAAATGTGTGTAGGTGCCTCTGTCCGAAGATGTGGACTTTGAGGAATTGGGGCGACGTTTCGAATTCACCAGTAATCCCATTAGTTCTGCAACCGTTCGTGCGGCTGCTAAGGTAACACCTCTCTAGGATGACTCTCTCATGCCAGAATGATGTCCTTTACATCAATAGAATGTTCTTTCGACGGTCGTTTGACCTTGTTGATGTTACTCGACCAGGCGGCACTGCGTGAGGAGGTGAAGAGAAAGATCAGTCAAGCAGATCTCATAGAAGCTGCAGAGGTGGAGAAAAGGCATCGACATGATGAAGCGATGGAAGTCTTTCTGCGCACGTTCATTTAGCTATGAGAATCCAATGACTTCGAGGCATTCACATGTGCCCTGGCGCTTAGGTATGAGGTCACACAAAGGATTGCCAAGAGCTGTCTATTATCACCTAGAGCAGCATTCAAGACCATCAAGCATTAAATCCGTTTGTCGGGAACCCCTGTCAGTGCTTGTCATAGTCAAGCACTGACGGTGACCTCATTATGCAGGAAGGGAGGAGGGAGCCGGTTTGTGACAGTGATCAAGCAGTGTTACTAGGCCAGGGAGCTGCACAAAAGGGTCAACGACTTATGCTGCGGGGTTTGCGGCGAGCCATGCCTGGCATGCGGGGGGCGGCCTGGGCGCAGCCTGGAGCGACCGCCTTGCCTGGCCAAGCTGCACCTTGTGCCCGCCTCCTTCCAACAAGTTGGCTAGGGCGTTGGTGACCACTGCCCGCTTCTTCCATCTTTCCTCTGCTGGTACCTCCAAGGCTGGCGGCCTGTCAGACCGGTCACACGAAGACCCAATCAGAAGAATGAGCTCTTCCAACCTGCTACCCGGAGACTAATTTGTCTGACCTGCGGCTGCTCAACATGGGATATTGAGCACCCAACGGCCACTTGAGTCGCTGTATGCTTCAGCGCCTTTTTGGCCCCTTTGTACTTTGTACGTTCTTTTCTTTGGGCTGGCCAATCACAGCCATCGCCCTCTACTGAAAGTGTCTTCCTCAGTCTAGTTTCATTTTTCTCTACAGCAGTCGCCACCTCTTACATGAGCTTCTCCCACCAGCGCTCTTGATCCCTAAACCTCAGCCCCTGTTTCGGCCCTTTGGACCCTTTCCATCCTTTCTCGTCTATCCGCCTGCTAGCTATTCTGACTTGCACTTACTGACTCGAGGTTACTGAGAGCCCCCTTGCTACAGTCGTAGCAATTAGTATTTTGCTTCTTGCCCCTTCAGACCTTGTCCATTCTTTTTGCTGGCCTCTCACAGCCACCAGTCAACCTGGGAGCGCTGTTTCTTTCTGGGCTGGCTTTTCACAGCCCCTTTGACGTCCACGAGCCTTTGTCAATGTGGTTGTGACGGAGCCGTACAACAGTCCAGCATCGACCCACATTACTGGCATGCAGTGGACAGTGCAGAGCATAGAAAAACAATATAGGAAAAACAATATTTTTTGTGATCACCTCCTACCATCCGTAATTGACACCTTTGGCTGCATGTGTCCTCGTTCTTATACCCTACTTGAGAACATCGCTAGTTTCTGATGTGCACAAATGGAGGATATGCTTCCAGCCGAGATGGACATGCCGGCAGCCTGCATGTCGTCCTTGCAATGTCGTGTGTCAACCTGTTTGCAGCGAGCTCCGGCTCATGCTTTGCACCAGAAAGCTGCGCAAGGTTTAGCTGGTGGCCCAAGGGCTTGAACATTGCGTCCAGTATTTGTGCATCAGTTAGTGACCTCTATGTGCTGACTCGTGGTTACTGAGCGGGTCAGCCTAGCAGCAGGTGATGCACATTTGTCGATCGTAGCGCTCGCTTCAAGACCCCTTTGGACTTCGTCAACTCTTTCCGGGCTGGCTGTTCACAGTGCCGCGCTATGGCTGGTGCCTCAGGGTCTCGACAGAGTGCCGCATTTCCTGCTTCGAGTTACTCTGATTTGCTGTTGCTCACAGGAATGCGTGTATTAAGAGATGGAGGGCCATTTGTGGCCAAGTACAAAGGCAAGCACATTGACAAATGTATATTACCTGCTGCTAAGCTGACCCGCTCAGTAACCACGAGTCAGCACATAGAGGTCGCTGATTGATGCCCGAGTACTGGACGGCAATCGACAAGCTCTTGAGTTACCAGCTAAGGTTCGACCAGCTTTCTGATGCAACGCATGAGCCTGAGCTCGCTGCTCACACGTGGATACGAGCATCCATCCGAATTCCCTCTGCACGTCTTGTATTTCGTAGTGTAGCCTTTTCTGGCCTCTTTTTCTGTTTTGGCTTTGGATGTTGTCCATTCTTTTTGGGCTGGCTTTGCCAGCTCCTCTTGAGCACTTTCCGGTGGGAGAGCCACTTGCTTACAGCAACAGCAACAGCAACAGCAACAGAAGTCGGCGCCGTCGGCGAGCCCGGCGGCGGCTGCGACGACATCCGCCGCCCTCGGAGCAGGCAGCACTGTTCTCATCGTGCTGCTTGCTTGAAAGAAAGAGAGCTTGTGGAAACCCCTTCCTCCTGCTGCCGCCGTTCCCGCGGCGACGCCGGGGCCAGAGCCCTGCCCTGGCGCCGAGCCTGAGCTGAGCATGGCGGCACACCGGCGGCCGGCTGACTACGACGGCAGCGCGGGCTGGCAGACCCGCATCCTCGGC
This sequence comes from Spirogloea muscicola, assembly GCA_009602725.1. NCBI lineage: Eukaryota > Viridiplantae > Streptophyta > Zygnematophyceae > Spirogloeales > Spirogloeaceae > Spirogloea > Spirogloea muscicola. The sequence continues at coordinate 72,913 of WELB01000359.1, read as the reverse complement.
CGCACCGTTGCCGGCGGTGAGCCCCCTCTTGGCCCTGCTTCCGCATGTGTGCAGCCAGAGGTGCGGCTCCGCTGCCATGGTCTCACAGCGCGGTGTGCACGTGCATTTGCGGGCATCGCTGTGCTTGACGCAGCTATTGCGGGGCTGGGCTGTGGCCTCGTGGGCGGCGCACTTCACGGAAGGGCTCTGGCGCCTGCAACTGCTGCCGTCGCCTCAAACTTTGTCATTGCCACGTCCATGTTTTCTGGTAAGTAAGACTCTGTTGCGGCTACTATTCATATTCAGGTGGCGCTCATCAGGCAAAGGCTTCCTCTTGTGCCACTTAAGGCAATTGGTGCCAGCTGCTGCCTGCCCACCGTGACCGCCGTGGCTGCTGGAAAGTCGCGAGTGGCATTGCCATTCTTGCGTCACTCACAGCAACGGTGAACTTGGATGATGCAGGCATGCAAGAGTTAGTGCGGGAACTGCGATTTACTCAGCCTAACAACATGGGGGACAGTCTCCTGGCTGGTCTTGCCAGTGGAGCAGCCCTTGGTGGCATTCAAGGTACAAGTAGGAAAGCTTGTCTGCAAGCACACATGCTTGCAGACACGCCTGCAAAGCTCGTTGCATGATGGTGCAGCAGCCTCTCATGTAGGCAATGTAGTATTGTGGTTATTTGGCTCATCAGAGAGGACATGCCTTCCATGTGAAAAAGTATCTGTCCTTCTGAATGTATGTTAACAAAGCAGAGCAGAAAGTGCAGTGCAGGCTGTACCCTTGCAGAAACATGTACAACACATCTGCAATGCACCCTAATCTCTCCAGTCGTACAGAAGCGTGAATTCTTGTCGGCTTGGTCAATAGCAGGTGGTCGAGCTCGTGTGTTGCCTATGGCGTTGTTGTTTGCGGGCATAGGAACCGGAGCTCAGTGGGGCTACTTGGAGCTTCAAGAGATGCGCCTGCGGCGCCTGACTGCCATGTTGTCTGATGAAGTCCCTAGTCAACATTTACACGAGGACGACATGTGGAGATGGCCTGACTGGCTGCCGGTAAAGATTTTCGACGAGGAGCAGACCAGGAGGCGGCAGGAGGAATTCGAGGAGGACATCAGAATGAGGCAGCTGGCTGTGCAAAGTCGAGGCCTCTTGGAGGTTCCTGGCAGTGGACGCAGCAGAGCTACATGATTGCGCTAGTATTCGCTTACATCTGTCAGGATGGCACACTAGGTAGGTTGGGCAATTGTTGAGTTGATGAGCGCTTGCTCCTGCTCCTGCCTCTGGGCGACAGCGAGTCCTACAGACGTCCTCAAGCATACGGCTACATATATGTAGATCAGCAACTAACGTGTAGGTTTAAAAATGTCACAGATAGCGGGCCCAGCATGTCAATCTGTACAAATGCATCCAGATTGGATCCTTAATCTTCAAGTCTCTACCTCTGCTCGAAGTCAGCCAGCAGGTGTGATTCTATCTACAGTCAACGGGTGCCATCTGGCAGTTGTATACATACTCCTGGTCTTCTGCAAGAGGACACACAATTGCCAACGCTGAGAGTGCTCCACTGCACGAAATCATGACGCTCCAGATCATGAAGGCCAGAGATGACCAAGACCATGCTTTCCATCCACAAACTTTGCATTCTCCGCTGCTTTGAAAGTCCTCAGAAATTTGGCGCCTTCTGCCAGCTCTTCCTTCTGTCTCCTGCTCCCCCAGTGGTGCTCAGCTGCCAGAATCTCAACAACGCGGGGCAGTGCAGTGCTAGCTGCATGTGTGTCCAGGAAGGCCAGCCGAGACCTTCTCGCCAGAAAATCCACCGCTGTTTCGCAATACTCCTGCCTTGCCGCATATGCTACCTCAGCCTCAAGGACAGGGTAGCCGTGGGCTAGCCTCTTCCCAAGGCCTTCATTCTGCAAAATGCAGATCCACAAGATCTTGCTTGGGATCTATCCATCAGATCTTGGCTACAACTTCAACAATCTCTGTTCTGCTCAGTCGAGACTGAGAGACTGGGAGCGTAACCAGGACACGCGTCATTGATCATAGACTCTCAGCATTGGAACTTGAGCACCCTGTGAGAGCAGAAATGTTGCTCTTCTGTCTTCAAGTTTGGCTGCTTTACGCAAGACCTCACTGGCTCTACCTCTGAGCACATCAATGAGCGCAATCCTCCGACAAAAGCAATAGCTGAAATGCAATTCAAACCTGGGCAATCCGGGCCACCGTATGTGCTCGATCTCCATAAGCCTGCGCCAGGTGACTGGCAGCGGCAGTGTCCATGATGCCGGGTACGAGCCGATTGGATATTCTGGATCTTTTCATGCGTACATACTGCTGCGTAAGCTGCGTGAAGAACGCCGGAGTGTAGTCCTCAGCGCCCACCAAGGGCACGTGCTCTGTGACACAGTGGTTTGAGGGCTCCAAGCGGCCTGCCTTGATGGCTGCATCCAGTGCATCTTCAGCCATGCTGCCCATGTATTGACCAATGAGATGCGTTGATCAGTAGCTGGGAGACACAAGAGCAGCTGGATTGGACCTACTTGAAAGCCAAGCCTCTGCATCACCGGGCAGCTTATGTCAGGTACTGAGCAGTGCATATTATCTCTGACCTGCGGTACGTGGTCCATTTGCCGCCTGTGATGGTTACAAGCTTGTCATCACCCACGACTACCACATGATCCCTCAATATATTGGCCGTCTCTATTGCATTGGGATCAGTAGCCAGAGGGCGGATCCCACTCCATGCAGACAGCACGTCAGACCTTCTCACCTGCAGCAGGCACACATGAGTAAGCTGTGTCCTTTGCTATACACATCAGGGTAATCAGCACAAAAGTAGAAGGTCATGGCAGCAAAAGCTGACTGCACAGTACACAACTACATCCATCCTTCATATTGTTACCTATACCAGCCTCTCCTGTACTAAATCAGGTGCAGTCTTACCTTCACTGTGAGGTAATCACCTATAGCATCAAGAATGAATTCAATTTCATCTTCCTTGGGCTCTGGCCGCATTGTGATAGCAGCACTGGAGTCTGTGGTGCCTGCTAAAGTCTTGCCTTGCCATGGAAGCATGAATACCACTCGACCATCTTTCGTCTTGGGCACAATCAAGCCCATATTATTAGGGCTGTAGTAGTCTGGCAGTACAACATGTACTCCTGAGCTGCCCTCAATAATTGGTGGTGCATTTGGGTCTGCCATCTGCCGCACGCTGGCATCAAGTGGACAAGTCAGCTTGAGGGGTCAAGCTAGAGTGGTTGTCGGTGGCATCACTTCATGCCAACTGAGATTGGCTTTACTCTGATGCCTTACTCTGATGACAAGCTGATATCAACCTGGTAACACATACTGTAAGGGTCCAGCAATGTTGCATGCTTTAGAGGGAGTGTACAAGCATATTATATCAAAAATCACCTGTCACAGAAGGGTCCGGCCGCGTTTATGACAACCTTGGCATAGACACTGAAAACTCCTCCACCAAGGCAGTCACGGACTTGGACGCCGTCTACTGTGTCCGTCATATCGTTCTTGTGAAGCCCAATGACCTCCGCATGATTCAGTACTGCTGCACCCTACCAGCAGCAAGTGTTGAGTGCATAAATTGCCATACGGAGACAAGCACATAGGTGTGAGCAACAAGCTGCTTTGCCGCGTCCTGCTGCTACTTGTACTTAGCAAGCGCTAGCCTTCGCTTTTCCCTCTTGCCATCTGATATTACCCTGCTGACAAGGGTCATGGAGCGGCCCTTCCTAGCTCAAGACTACACTTGTGTAATGCAGAAGCACTGTCCACTCAATTGATTACCCACTTGGCTGGTCTAACAGCCGCTTCTAATCACAACAAGTGGATGAACTGCCTAGACATGCAAAACAGCAAGTGAAGGGACCGAAGAAAGTGATGAAGTCAAAAGGGCTTGTCACAGAGATCGACCGTTGTCTGTGCTACTTAATCATGCAGCAACAGCTTGATCTGAAAGACTGACACTTTGCCTAGCCAAATAGGCCGCAAGCAAGGATGGCAGTAATACGTACTGCAAGAGCAGCCGTACAGGCAAGGGCAACGTTGAGCCTGGAGTCATCCATCTGGCCATCATAGTAGACCACTGTGCCCTTGAGGGAATTGTTCCCGGAGGCTACTGGAGCCAGAGTGGGGAACACCTCAAGCGACTCCTTGGCTGTGTAGAACCGCGACAGGTGCAGCATCTTCTGCCCTGCCACCAGGTCATACGCCTGTATCTCCTAAAGAAATAAGTTGACTCTGGAGGATCTCACATGTGCTTGAGAACTCGGTACACCTTATACATGCCTCAGCTACCTACGTGCACATACATCATTGAAAATGTATGATTCGAAGCAAGATCTACACTCCATGAAGCTTGACGTAAAGCTGAGCAGCCATAGCAACTGCAAGGACTGCGACCTCCGTCTACATGTAGTGCATAAATTTCAGCTTATACCTTGAGGCCCGCCCAATAGTAGGGCACCTGCCACCAGGAGTAGCAGGGCGTCATTGTTGGCAGAGCTGAGGTCAGGTGGGGAGCGTTCCTCAGAATATTTGCCCGCTCGGCAAGCGCATGGTAGACGAGCTTCAACTGGCCCAAATCCAGCTGGAAGAACGCTTTTTCTAGGTACCTGACCCCTGATGGACACGACATTTTATGAGCAACATAATTTGACATTTACTCACGGAGGAGGGTGACATAAGTTGAAATACTGCATGACCTTAGCTCCAACTAAGTCTGCTCATGAGTGACGACCTCCATGGACGAGCTTGGTGCTACGCGAGGAAGTCCCTGCTCCAAAGTCCTCGCGCTCCACCAGAGCCACACGAAGGCCCCTGCAGCTCGCTCATGTATGCAATAGCAAGCTTTGCAGGTGTTCCATCACAGCCTTTCCAGTACACCCAGCTTTGACCTCTCAGCGACCTCAGGCCTTGTCCTCAGGCAAACAAATCTGGAGAAGTCACGTTGTCGGCTGCAAGTACTGGTGCGAGCTCCTAAGAAGCTCGGAGCACAATGTGCACACCAGCCTTTCCTAACATGAAGCTGCAGATGCAAGTAGCCATCTATGTTCCAGCTCTAGGAGATGTCACACGGACAGTGGGGCCTGACCTGGTTGCAGCATCCACAGCCACGCCACTGCCGGTGGCACCTCCGCCAATAACAACGACATCAAAGGGACGCACCTGGCTGCTCTTCAGACAGCAGTCCACCAGACAAATTCAGTGGCTGAGATAAAGACGAACTCCCTCTGGCTCCGCGAGGTAAGATGGAGCGCCTTGCTACTTGAAATACTACAATCAAGCGCTTGGCTGGCCTACCCCAGGCTCCTCACTGGCCCCTTCTGACATTAAGAGTCATCATAGAAGGCAAACACTGCCCTGCATTGCTCCCCAAGCTTCAGACTGTAAACTTGAAGACTCGAACTCCACAAGACCAGAATCAGGAGCACAGCTCACAGAGTGATTGAGGGGCAACGCCAAGCTCTGCACCGCTGTGCAGGACCTTGGTAGGCGATTGGCAACCTTCGTAGGGAGCTGAGAGATTACCTGCTGCCGCGAAGAGCATCCAGCTGCGTGTGGCGCGGCGGCAACTCCTCCGCTAGCACAATTGGCACGCGCGGCGGAGGGTGCTTGTGGCCGCCTGCAATTGTGGTCATCAACCAGACCCCTCCTCAGAACACCGTCACTAGCCAGACAAATGACTTGCATGATTTATCACATGAGTGAGCTCCTTAAGACAGCAGCAAGGTCACTTCGTGTCTGAGCTTGTGCTTCTTTGAGCAGCACAGCCTTGGGTTGTGCCTCTGAACAGCCCCCTTCACGAGCCAGCACATCAGTACGGACATAAGCAGGCTGAAAGTGTTGGACTTAGATGCGTCAATGCCTTTGCCGAACATACAGAGGGGGTCCGATTGAGTGCAGGCTCTCGGCTTAGTACAGACACACAGCCGCCAAGGTTCTGCCAGAGAGCAAGTAAATGGAGCAACCATGGCGAGCAGCGAGTTGCTATCAAATGGACAACAACGGATTACAAGACGACAATGACCACTTCATTTCATGTCCACTTCCTGCCTCCTCGTGTTTTAGAGCCCGTGGCAGGTCCATGGAGGGGGCAAATCAGGGCCAGCGACGCAACGCTTAGCTACGAGAGCGCGTGCATCTGCCAGACGGTGAAGCGGCTACCGATACATCTATCTAAAAAGCCCTTGACGCGGAAGCCACACCAGTCCATTTTCATGTCAATATGCCAAATGGCTGCGTGTGTCACACTATAAGGGGCTTTCGCGGGGGAGTCAGCCTTGAGAGATGGCAGCGCGAGACCAGGGAGGGGCAGCTGTTGCCTCAGTGGCAGCCTCGGCTGCTGCTGCCGCCTCCGCAGCCGGCAACAGCACAGCCCTCGGACATGGACTGCGCAGCAGGGTATGCCGGCAGCAGGGAGGCCGCAGAGGGCATGGACGAGGATCGAACCTGTGAGCAGCGCCGAGGCGGCGACGGCGGCGGCGGCGGCGGTGGCGGCGGCGCGCGTGAGCAGCCACGCGCCGCGCGCCGCCATGGCAGGCGCTCCGCCGGCTGCAGGCGCAGGCGCAGGGGGACGATTGGGGCGAGGTTGCGCTTGGGGGGAGAGAGAGAAGGCGCGCGGTGCGCATGAAATTAAAGCGAGGCCAATTCAAGCCATTACATTGTTCAGGCAGAAAATGCAGAAAGTGCAAAGAATGCAGCGCAAAGAATGTGGCTACATGAAAAGACGCCCTATACTAGGAGGGCCGGAGGTGCCACAGAGCGGGGGGAGCCGTGCTGACGGGGGCCATGTCGACTCGACCGGTACCGCTTGTGGAGCTGCTAGAGGAGGTTGAGGAA
>WELB01000359.1:42995-55644 GCA_009602725.1 Spirogloea muscicola | reverse complement strand
GCTGCTGCCTCTGGCTCTGGCCAGGGGACCCACTTCCAGGACCCTAGCCTCTCTGATTTGCGGCTGCTTAGCAGGGGTTACTGAGTGATTTGTAGCTGCTTTCTTTCTTTGTCTGCTTTGGTTTCTTAGCGCTTCCTCTGGCTTCCTCTGGCCCCCTTCTCGTTCTTTGTTCATTCTTTTTTGGGCTGGCTTGTCCAGCCCCTATCCTCAATGGGCGAGCCCTTTCTTCTTGTAACCTGCCTCGATGAAGACATCCTGCATGCCGTCCCTAAGAAGGTCATGGGATCCGGTCCTCTCGCCGCCGTGGGCACAACGGAGCATGTGGGCCGCCAGCTCCGCAGGGTCGGCATGGCGGGCACCGCACTCGCATTGCGTGACTCCGATGAGGCAGGGGGGGAGGAGGCCCAAAAGCCGGTGGGCCGCCGTCCTGTAGACTGTGTCGGGCATCGTGAGAGCCGCGTAGATAGGGAGCGCGGAGGCCCACGCGGCCGCCCCGGGGGAGGGAGGCTGAGAGGAGTCCAGGGGGCCAGGGGAAGCGCTAAGAAACAGAAACAAAGCAGCTACGAATCACTCAGTAACCTCTGCTAAGCAGCCGCAGGTCGGAGATGCTAGGCTCGTTGAAGTGGGTCCCCTGGCCAAAGCCAGAGGCAGCAGCGAGGGCTCTGCCAGCACGAAGGTGCATCGCCCGGGCCATAGACCTCTGCACCGAGACGGCCAGGCGCATTCGATACACTTGCGCCAGCGACCCGGCTGCAGGAAAGTCGACCGGCTCCCCATGGAAGCGACGGGCGATGGTGTGGCGGGCGAGCTGGGTGAGCAGCTCGAGCCACCGACATGGTGACATTTACAATCTTCTTTGTGTTTTCTTGTGCTCTCTCCTCTCTCTTTTCCGGGCGGGCTACTTTATCTTTATCTGCCTTGCAGCTGCTAACTAGTAAGAGAATCTTCCAGTAGAGGCCGATGCGGGTGATCGGCCAGCCCAGAAAGAAGAAGGAACAAACTCCGAACGGGCCAGAAAGCGATACCAGGGGTCACTGAGTGACAATTCTTCGTTGTACTTGCTCATCTGTGTGTTTGAGCGCCGAAGTGGCCGAAAAGTGCTGAAATACATGACTAAGCAAGTACCGTGTAGGATAGTCTCTCAGTAGCCTCGTGAGAGGCCAGCCCAAAAGTGGCACTAGGTGGAACGAAACCTCTACTTTGGCGCAAGTCAGAAGATTGATTGCTGAGTGGCTATCCATAGCCGGCGCTTGTTGCTGCGTGGCTTTGGCCTTTCATATTGAGCCTCTCTGTAGACGTCAGGCCTTCGTTAAGGAGGCCCCATTATAGCGACCGCCCTTATTGGAAGACCACAGTCTCGCATACCCTGCTGCCAGTTGGTGCAGCTTGAGGTTGTTGAGTGAGAAGTCGTTAAGTAGCTACTTGTAGCAGGTGCATCTTTCCAAGAGTGCATTAAGAACTTCTCCATACCTTCCTTGGCTTTAGCCACATCTCTGTAATGTACTTTAACTTTTTGCAGGGGACTTTCCTGGAGACCTCGGCCAACTCTATTATGGAGCTTGGCTTCTCACCGCAATTGCCGCACTTGAAAGAGACGAAACTCTTTCAAGAGGGGCAATGGCTAGGCTGTGCAAGGATAAACCCAAAAAAGTACAGTTGATGAGTCAGAGACGTACCACTTGAGAAAATGAGCAAACACTAGGATGGCCTCTCATAACAACTATATTAGACCCGTGATCCTGTTCTTATGATGGGCAATACAAAGACTAGAAGCATATATAGCAGCCGCCAGTCAGAAAAAGCAGCCGGACAATAAGAAGCTCTTCTAAACAGATGCGATAGTTTAGTGTTTAGGATTGTGACAGGCCAGCCCAAATCCGAAGGACAAGCCGGGAAGTAGTCGAGCCACCTATGGCCCAAGGCTGCAGCTAGGGCACGGCCAGCACTCTTGGAGGAATAATAAGGAGCTCTTTCGAAGAGGGCAATGTTTTGGAAGGCCACCCTGAAATACGCCGCTGGCTCGCTAGCGCAGCTGTTTCGCATGGGCTGTCCATATACCTCCAGCGGTCCAGGGCCCACGCCTTGCATTGGCGTGCTGTCCGTGCTCTAGCTGCAGCTTCTAGCTGTTGTCATGGGGACTGCTTTCCGGCGGCTAGATTTTCTGACATGCGGCTCCTAACTGGAGGTTACTGAGTGAGTGATTTTCAGGGGGAACTCTGGGAAAGCGCGACTTGGCCCCTTCGGGCCTTTGTCTATATTTAAGAGCTGTCTCACATTTCATTTCTTTCCGGGCTGGCTTTTCACAGCATTCGCACCCTTTGGGGAGAGCCACTTCCCGGAAGTTTAAGAACCTACACTACACATAGAAGAAGGCACGCGGGCTCATGCAAATGGCAAACAAAGGAGCTAAGAAAGGCTACACAAACCGTAACCCTAGGCTAAGAGGTGAAGGCCATTGGGCAAAAGCACGCCTGGAGGAGGGTTTTAATGCCCACATTAACAGCACATGTAGTCGGCATACTAATCTGAAGAGCCGGAGCGCGGCCACGGTAGCCAGTGGCCTGACTAAGGGCGCGGCAGCGAGCTATGGAAGGGCCAGGGCTTGCGAGCCCTGCAGGCTTAGCGAAAGCAACATCCTGTAGCATGCACCCGACACCTGCGGTATGCTCTTATGCCCTACTGCCCCACCTACAACTGCGACAGTCGTCAATCTGCGATGCTAAAGGAGGGAGGATCACTTGTCACCGTAGCTGCCTTGTATGTCAATGGCGCACGAATGGGAGCCGTTCTTCAGACGTTCTTGTTCTGTCTCTCCTTCTTCTCCTTTGCCCTTGTCCACTCTACTTTGGGTCGGTCTGTCAGAGCCCTCACCTTCTTTCGAAAGACCAATCTCTCTTTCTTGCGCGCTCTCTTTCTTGCGCGCAGCTTGAGCTGTCAGAAGTATCTGAAGAGGAGAAGGCGCGCGTGGTGCGCTTGAAATTAGAGGGAGGCCAATTTAAGCAAGCACACTGTTCAGGCATAAATAAGTGCATAGATTCTGGCTCCACAGAGCGAAGCCCTTTGCCAAGGGGCTAAAGGGTTCAGTGCAAAAGCCGGCTGAAGGGAGACACCAGTACCCACGAGTGAGAAAACATAAAGTAGTCAGGCTAAGTTGGGGAGCCAGCGCAGCCCTGCCGAAGCCAGTGGCCTGCGTAGTGCGGGCCCAGCACGCTGCGTAAGGCAAAAGCTTGGGAGTGTGAAAGCCGCATTTGTGTAAATGCAACCGACGCCTGCGGGAAATTAATGTGCCACACGCTGCCCCGCAACTACAGCGACGCGTGTCAAACATCTAAGCCAGATGCTGGAGGGGGAAGGACCACTTTGTACCCTTACCGTCGTAAAGGACCATCAAGCACGGGTTGACTCAGGGATGGTCTTTGTAGTGCCTCTCCATATTGTGCTCCGCATGGGTTGTTATCACCCAGGCACGGGCGAAGTGGCTGCCCTTCTATAAGAAGCGTCAATCATGTGTAACGTCAAGGAAAAGGCGTTGTCGGTCCCCCGCTCCGGGGGTGAGCAACAACGTCCTAATGCCGCATGTTTGGCTTGCCGTGCTTTTTGTTGAAGGGCTTAATGGCCAACACCTCCATCAATACATTCTACAGCCTCGCGTGCAATGCCATATGTAGCACACCTTGGTAGGTTCAGGAGTCTGTGGGAGGCGACGCCTCATCACTCTCTCGATGTGTAAACATTTCGGCAGCCAGGCAGATCTTGTCTTTACCATTGTGTCCACACTCGCACTGGTTACTGCCACCCAAGCAAAAGGAGGAAATGCCGATGATATGCACTGCCGTCCAGAACAGGTTGTCCTGCAGAAGAAGGACGAGCCTGTACCCCACTCAGACACCGCCGGAGAGCTGATGGAAGGGAGCCGGGTAAGACCACGTTCATCATCCTAGAGCATTCCGTGCAGCCTGCTCGTCGCGTGCATGTGTTGCGGAGTGTGCGCTTGATTCGGAACAGCCTGCCCCTGCCACCAAGCCTTCGTTTGTGGCCCTCCGCAAAGTGAACGTCGGAGGCGGTTGTCTTCTGTGGCGGTGAAGGAGAGACTGGGAGAGCAGGGACTCCAATGCCACTCCCGGCTATGGCAGGTGCCAGAAGTAAGCTCTTCCAAAGGGGGGCCAGAACACCCCGGCCCTCCTCGGCGAAGCGGTCGGAGGGGTGTAGAGAATTGGGAAGCGCGGCCAGATTGAGTGTTGGCTGGCTGGCTAGAGAAAGCAGACAGTACCTGGGAAAGTAAGAAAACAATGGAGCCTCCTTCCATGCCCCACCTCGGGATTTTCTTCTTGATTAATGCTTCATTGTAGGCCCGGTTATTCTGCAATGAGCTTTTGCCCGAACAGAGTTGGCTTGACCTGGCCTGCCTTTGGTTACTTGAATGCCGCGCGCCTTCATTGGAAAGCGCGGCCAAATTGACTGGTGGCTGTGAGAGGCCAGCCCAAAGGAATGGAGAAGGTCTGAAGGAGCCGGATGCCGCATTAAGGGCTAAGACGGCAGCAAGAGAGAAGCCACGCGCGGCGCATGAAATGAAATGGAGGCCAATTTAAGCCGATACATTGTTCAGGCAGAGTCTAGGGCAAAATAAACAGGGCTACATAAAACGGAGGCCGAAAGTAAAGTGCCTAAGGTGACATCAGTCCCCACGGGTGATATCCGACAAGCTAACTTGGGGAGCTGGAGCGCCGCCACGAAAGCCGGAGGCCTGACTTAGAGCGCGTCCTGCACGTTGAAGGGGGAGCAAGGGGACTCTCAGTAACCTCTAATTCTGTAGAGTGCGAGTGCGGTGCCCGCCACGATGACCCTGCGGCGCTGGCGGCCCAAATGCTCCGCTGCGCGCACGGGGGCGAGCGGACAGGTTCGCACGACCTCCTGCGAGACGCCATGCAGGGTAAGTTCCTGGAGGCCGGCTATAAGGTGGTAGTGGAGAACTCTACGATTATGCCCATCCTGCGGGGCGCTGACGAACAGCTTCACACCCGCCGCGCGGACCTCGTTGCCATGGAGGTCTGCGTATCATCGCTGATGTGGTGACTGCAGATTGCGCTGATTCGGCCAACCCCGCGAAGTAGGCGACGCTCGTCCAGCACGCGGTCGCTTTGGCGGCTCGGAGTAAGGAGCGCAAGTACTCTGACCACCCTCCAGGCGATGCGTTCGCGGCACTAGCCATTGACGTACACGGGGCCTTCGGCAGTGGCTGGTTGGATCTCCTCCAGCGGCTTGCCCGGGAGGCCATCGAGCGGCGGCAGGGCTCGCCAGGTTTCAATGCTGCCGGCTCCCTCTCGCAGGTCTTTCGGATGAGGCTGGCGGTCTCGCTGCAGCGCTCTTTGGCTCATGCGGTCCACGCGCGCGCTGGCCGTGCTATGGCTGCTGCTTCCGGGTCTCGACAGAGTGCCGCTTTTCCCGCTTCGAGTTACTCTGATATGCTGTTGCTCACACGTGGATACTGAGCATCCATCTGCATCTCCCTCCGCACCGTCTCGTGCTTTGTTAGTGTAGTCCTTTTCCGGCACTTTTTCTTTGGCTTTGGACATTGTCCATTCTCTTTGGGTTGGCTTTGCCAGCCCCTCTTCTCTACGGGCGAGCTCTTCTTTCTGTAGAGCGTCACTACGTCCAGAGCATTGGCACCCCGGCTCGAGCCGCCAACAGAGAAGAGAAGCCGACAAGAGACGACAGACAACAGCGCGTGGTGGAAGTCGTCGGCGGTCAACTTACCCGCCAGGCAGCAGCTCCTTGTCCGCGTCAGTGTTATCCGCTGTGACGGGGTGGGCCGGCGGCATGGCCCAGCCAGGCGCTCAGCACAGAGCAGGGATTGACTAAACCCCCACCAACCCCACTTTCTTGGTGCCCGCAAGCACCTCGCCGAGCTGCTTCACCGCCTGCGCTTGTCCATCTGGTCTTCGGAAGAAGCTGCTGCTTCCCATTTTTCTCGCATAAGAATCTACGGCTGGAAAAAGTGAGCGATTCAAAGGGAGGAAGGCGCGCGGGGCGCATGGAATGAAAGGGAGGCCAAGTCAAGCCAATACATTGTTCAGGCAGAGTCTAGGGCAAACTGAACAAGGCTACATGATACGGAGACCTAGACTGAGGTGCCTAAGGTGAGGCGGGGGCTGTGCATGGCCAGTTCCATCAAGCATGGACTAGGTCCAAAAAGGGGCCGAAAGGAGCCGGAAACACGTGTCGAAATAGCAAGCCAGTACAGACGTAGAGACCACCGAGGGTGCAGGTTCATAAGTGGTGGGAGACCTTCGCCCATCTCCTACCAACCTCGGCCCCCCGCCTGGCCAGCCCCCGCCCCCGCAGAAGCGCTTCCCGCCGCCGCCGCCACCATGAAGCTCGTCGCCGCCCTCCTCGCCGTCCTGGCGCTGGCCGGCGCCGCCGCCGCCCAGAGCTCCATGCAAGGTGAGCCTCCTGATGCCCCGCCGCTGCTCCGGCCCTTCGCTATCAGACTAAAGCCGTCTTTGGACGGCCGTCAGCGGGCCTTGTTATCGTTGGGACGACTCATGCAGCGTATGACGGGCTTCCCGGTGCTCTGGCGGCCACTGGTGGCCACTGATATGCCTTGCCCGCAGAGCGCTAGCTCTCACCCATGCCAGCTGTGACTAGATACTTCCGTCGATAAATATACGTTTCGCGCGTAGGCAAGTTGCATGTGCCATCTTAGCATCTTATGGCCAGCCCACCTTGCTTTGAAGTCTGTGTGGAAATCTGAGGTGCAGTTTGCAACCGACAGGCCACTACCCTGCCCATCCAAGCTGACAATGTCAACATGTGTACGCATGTTCTCTGTGCAGTCCTGCGAGACCAGCTAATGATCAGCATGAAGGTCGTCAAGGCACCGGCAAGGAAGTCGCATGCCAAGCACTCACCTCCGCCGCCATAATTTTACAGATTTCCTCCCTATCATAGTAAGCAGGGTTTACGAGGCTTCCTCATGGGTGGTGCAGGCACTTGGGCTGAGATGCCAGCTGAGGGCTGCATGGTTACTTCTCTCTGCATGTCACTCTGCATGTCAGAATGCCCATTCACGAGCCGTACGCCCACAGCACACGGCCACCATCGATATTCATGTTGTTGTGGGCTTGCAAGTTATGCTGAAGCAGCCGGCATGACCTGAATTGCAGCCCCGCCGCCGATCAAGCAGGGCAAGTGCCCCTACACCGACGCACAGGTGGGCCGCCGACGCCTGATGTCATTTGCGTCTGGTCACGAAAGAGGTCTGCATCACTCTGTGGAAGCTCCCAGCAGGTGATGGTGTGGAGTAGAGTTAACTTGCCTGTCACACGGCATATACAATAAACTGTTTTCTCCACTCTTTTGTGTGTGCTCGCTGTGCAGGTCAAGCCCTTTGTAGATTTCATCATCAAGTATTGCACAAAGCAGGCCACACTCTTGACGAAGTGCTGCCCAGTGCTAAATGCACCCTCCCCTCCTCCTAAAAGAGGAGCACCCCCAGTGAGTATTGCCCATCTCGTCAGGCCTTGCTTTTGTGAAAGTGGACCAACGTCCTTGCCTTGACCTCCAAGCAGAGTTGATGCTGATTGTCAATAGCGACGGCATGCGAGCTGCTGAGGAGCAGCCATTCTGATTGGATATTGCATGCCACGCAGGCTGTCAGCCAAGCGAACGCTCTGGCCTGCTTGAACCTCCCCTCCATCCAGAACATCACAAAGTTGCAGCTGAGTGGAAAGATCAAGATTCTGAGCTGCCCCAAGAGGAGGCTCCCAAAGCATCTCTGACTGCTACTGAGAGTATCTTTGTTAAATTCAAAACCGAGGGCCTAAGGAGGAATCTGTGAGGCTCGGCGTCTTGCAGAGGGCGAGATGAACTATGAGATAAGCGCAACTTCTGCGTCGTACAGCCATGGACAATGCCCATGCATGTCCATCGATGAGCAGCAGCAACTTGATCAAGATTACCTGTGATTGTGACCTTCCTGCCATGACAAGTGCAATATCATTCTTAGTATCAAATTATGCACTTCTTCATATTCAGATGATGTACTTCAGGTTTCCAGCTCACTTTACTAAGTAATAAGTAGTTGCAGGTCTGCAAGTAGCACGGTTTTCGATAATTGGTTGTGGAAAACGGCAGATGTAGGTCGCGTGCATTGTGGAGGAGTACTTACACTGGGAAAATCAAAATATCAGTACCTTCACTCGCTGTTGAAATTCTCTGAATGCAATCAGAATGCACTCACTACAGCAGTAGGAGATGGCTGCCTCATCCTCAAAAATTTTACCATGGAGGATCATGTTGGAGCAGCAGCATGACAGTGCAGCAGATACTCAAGCAACTAAATCACCACTGCAGCTGTCCACCAGTTGTCATTCATCCGAGTGCCTCGGCTGTCCGTGCAGTCTGCCAGCAGCTCGAAGTGTAAAACACGGTGTTTGTGCACACGTCTGCTGCATAATGTAGGAAGACCTTTGCGTAAAAAACTAAGTGAAGTACTTGAAGCAGTAGCAGAGATCACAACTTAGCATCACATTGCGCAGGTGAATCAAGAGGTTAGTGGCAGTTGGATACTGTCTGCGCAACAGAAAGTTGCTGAAATGACTCGAAGTTTCCGCAAGCAGCTCCAGCTACACAAGTACCTGCCGGAGGCTAAGAGATGGTAGGCGATAGTAGGAGCCATGGGACCGCTAGTTGCTCTGTAAGAAGCGGAGCCAAAAGCAGCTCACTTGCAAGACATTACTTCCCGGCTTGACTTGTATCATCCTCAACATAGCATGTATCACCCTCAACATAGCATCATGACGTGCCATGCCTAAGAACACAGCCTGTGACAGCGTTCCACTGAAAAATTGTAGCAGATGCGCAGAAGATATCAGCTGCTCTGCAACACTGCAGTCGCTCTGGCGCGCCGTCACTCAATTTTCTCATGCCTCATACGCAAACCTGCCCCTGCTTTACGAACCTGCCCCCATGTTCTACCAATTGTTATTTCCTAAATAAGGCAAGATATATAAGGGAGGACTTTCAAGTCCCTTCTTGTTCGTGTATTTTTAATCTTAACATCTGAGTGAAGTAATAAGTTATGCAACTTATTCGGTTTCTAGGATTAACATTGCCATCTTGCCAGCCCAGCTTAATCAACTCCACCAACTGCCTGCTGCAAAAGTGTCACCAGCCCAGCACACAATGCAGGAGTCAGGTGCCAGCTAGTACTAGTTCCTGCTCCGTGGTCACACAAGGCTGCCCTTGCATGAAGGCCTCCATGTGCACCTTTTGCAAGGGACCTCAGCCCCTGCTCCCTTACGAAGCAACATATTATATTGGCCTTCGAGCGTGTTCAATGCGAATGTAGGCTGTGGTAGGCTTGGCAGACTCGAGAAGGTTGGAGCAGCTTCGGCTTGCTCAGTCGGGCAGAAGTAGCATCAGTAGACCTCACTGCACTTGAAGCACCAATTGCCAGATCTCTGAAGTCGGCAACTTGTACTTAAAACCAGCACAAGTGGTTTGACTAACACAGCTGCCACTTGTAGAGGTACAAGCCTTGCTTCATATGGAGTATGCATATACAACACGTGACAATACACATTGTTACGTGGCTGGCTCCACATGGCCCCTAACTGCAATCACATCGTCTCCCTCACAAAAGGCAGCTCAACAGAGAATAAGTCTTACAACCGGGACCTTGGCTGATCTGAAGGAGTAGCCAGGGAGGTGTCACCAGCTGGCAGTGACACAGTTGGAGGCGTTCGGACAGTGGCTGTACTGCCGGGCTTTCCAAGGTTAGGCAGGCGTATCAGACCCTCTTGAGCAACCGATGCCACAAGCTCCCCAGTTTGACTGTACATGCGGCCCAGACAGAAACCTCTTGAACCTGAGGACCTTGGGCTCTCTATCTGCAATATGGTCGAGCAGACCCCCATTCATAAGTGCGACAGCATGATTATCCTCATGACTGTGCAAATAGATGATGTTTGTAGTAATGTGCTGCCAGCTGCAGCCACCAGAGTCGGGGCTTCAAGCAAGCACTTGCCTGGTAGAGAAGCCAGTCGTCAGCACACAAGGGCTTGTGAAACCACATGCAGTGATCCAAGCTCGCCATCACCAGGCGCGGGTTGGGGCTAGCCACTCCATGTGGCAGAAGAGCAGTCTCGAGGAAGGAAAAGTCGGATGCATATGCGAGCACACAGCGCTGCAAAGCCTGCACAGTGAGCCAAGCGAGCTGCAGCATGCCCTTGCTCCTCACTGCGCCAGAGAGGCGGACAGTCTGCAGGACTTTTCATTTACACCGATCGTCTATGGCATCTGTTAAATTGCTCCAGCCATATCATCTTAAGAACCACTGAAGCAGCCCAAGTGCTGCTTGCATATGCCTTCAAGGCAAGGATTGAGAAGACCCCAGTACCTGGTCCGAGGACAGCTTGCCCCTGGCACGTATCCAGATGAGCTGTCGTGGATCTCTTTTCCCAGGGTCCACCCTATCAGCAGAAAATGCAGCAATAAAGGATGTGATGGTAGTCACACACCCACCATGCCTGAGTCGAAAGTAATTTCTGCGATTGAGGATGAGACTACAATCTTCAACAACAGGACAGGCAGAAGATCTATGCTACCTGTCCACTGGGCTGATGAAGCGCATATCGATTGGCATCAGGGGGCGCTTCTTCTTGGCAAATTTTCTGCGTACATGACTTGGTATCCGGGAGTCTGTGTTATAGCTTTCTGCATGAGAGGTAATATGTTTGTCCTCAGTCTCACAATTGACACCTTGCTTCAGCAGATGGACAGCGAACACTTCTCATCACACTTGTACATTGGGTCTGGTACCTTCGGCAAGAACCTTAAACGAGACAAGGTCATTGATCATCTTGATGGACCAAATGGGCACACCTTGCAATTTATCCCAAGGCAGCACGTCTTGGGGAAGTGGCACAGAGCTTGGCATGGGAATCTGGGCACCAGACAGCGAGAAGCCAAAGCTTCACCGCAAGTCAACCTTGTATGTTGCACAAATGCCCCGCAGGTAGCAACAGATGCCCAGAAAAGCCTAGTGAAAGCAGGCGTGTGGACATAGTGGACATACCTGGTGCTCAAAGCCGTCTTCTGTCTTCTGAAATGATGCATGCATGCTAAATATGTTTTTGCCCTTTTGTATAGCAACCACGTAGCGTGTAGCAAATGAATTCCCATCTCGGATCCTCTCGACACGGTAGATAATAGGTACTTCACAAGCCAAGGCGCAGCTTAAACTGTCAGTCAAGCACACTGCCAGTCAATAACACCACTTATCTGAAGACCTCTTTTTGCTTCTGTAGAAAGTAAGCTTGCCACTTGCTGGCAAGTTGGATTGGCATATTTCACACAAGCTAAGCTGTACATAACAGCGATTCGGATGTTGCGGAGCGGACGGGCTCCTCACATGTGTCACCAGCAACAAGAAAGTAGGCCTGGAGGCTGTGAACAAGGAGCGACGGGTTGACAGACTTGCAGGCCGCCGCCAGGGCTTGGCCCAGCAGCTGGCCGCCAAAGACCCTCGGGTACAGGTTGCCTTCCGGCGGCGTGTGGCCTCTGAAAAGGCCAATTTCCAGCTTTTCGAGCTGTAAGATGCGCTCCACAACAGCCACTTGCTCCTCTGGTGGGGACTGCCAGAGAAGGATCACCAGATGCTCTCACGCCCTGGCACCGATGCATGGTACCTGGTCGGAAGTGGAGCCATCCCTAGAAGGGGGCTGCGCTGGTAGAAAGGAACAGCTGACCTCCAATCTCCACGATGAGGCCGCAGCCAGCAAGTGGGAGTGCTCGTGGCGCAGGATGAAGCACGTCACGTCGGTGGTTGCGATCACGTCAGCTCGATGAAGCCCTCCATTGGGGTCTGAGCAGGTGTGCAAGAAACAGGTCCAGAAGTGAGGCGCCATGACCCATCGTTGACTGCCACTTGACGACACAGGCACGCTAAAGCAAGTCTGCAAAGTTCACAATCTGAAACACAACTAGACACATTAGACAGAAACCCATTCTAGAAAAATTGGGTGAGGCAGACATAGTGTGCTGCACCGGACACCAAGCGGTGCAGATTTGACAGCGCATGGAGATGGAAGTCATGCAGTGGGCTCAATCAACAGCCTCTGCGTCGTCAAATGCCGTCAGAGGCAGCCGGGCTGTCAGTAGTGGGGGCCCACGGACCCGTGCAGGCCTGCCCGAAGTAGTCCCCCTCCCGGATGGTGAGCCGCGTGCGCTCGAGGCCGTGCTGGGTGCCGCCCGGCGGCACCTCGGCCTGGCCCTTCCACACTACATACAGGCCGTCGCCGCGCGTGCCCTCGCGCGCCAGCAGCTCGCCGGGGCGGTACCGTACGACGTCCATGCAGTCGGCGATCTGCTCGACTGGCGCGGCCGGGCTCCAGAGCCACGGCTCAGCCGCAACGCCAGGCCCGACGTGACGGCGGCGGGGCCAGCCAGAGCCAATCGCAGGCGGAGGCGCTGGCGACGGCGGCGGCGGCGGCGACCTGCGGCGGCGGGGAGCTGCTGGATGAGCGGGATGCCGCAGAGGAAGGCCAGGACGTCGGAGCGCCGCGCCTCGGCCCGACCGTCGCCGGCTGCCGGGTCCATCGCCGGCGGCGCCCCGAGGGCCTGGCCAGCCCTCACATCGCCACCGCCG
>WELB01000359.1:14716-36385 GCA_009602725.1 Spirogloea muscicola | reverse complement strand
AAAAAAAAAAAAAAAAAAAAAAAAAAAAAAAAAAAAAAAAAAAAAAAAAAAAAAAAAAAAAAAAAAAAAAAAAAAAAAAAAAAAAAAAAAAAAAAAAAAAAAAAAAAAAAAAAAAAAAAACCCCCCCCCCCCCCACCTTGCAGCCCCATGGCAGCGGCACAGGCCTCAGTGACCTGAGCGGGAAGGCGGCCTCCAAGAGCCGCTGCTCACGCCTCCCCGCACTGTGCTCCAGGACAAGGCCGTGAAGCGCTTCCTAGTGCGGAACATCGTGGAGCAGGCGGCCGTGCGCGACGTGCAGGACGCCTGCGTGTACGACGGTGAGCACCGCCCTCTCGAGCATCGCTCGGGCCTGCTGCGCTGCTCGCCTCCCGGCTGGATGGCAGTCGCGTGCGTGGGGGAAGCGCTTTTCCCCTGCGGCATGTCAGCTAGCTGAGCGAAGCCGTCGCCCCCCATGTCGTCGGGACCAGGCAAAGGGGTCGCAACGCTCTGCGCTGTTGGCTCTCCTCGCTGATCTGTTTGCAGGTGCTCCACATGGCAGGGTACACGCTTCCCAAGCTGTACGCAAAGATGCAGTACTGCATCTCGTGCGCCATCCACAGCCACGTGGTCCGCGTGCGCTCTCGTGAAGCTCGCCGCGTGCGCGAGCCTCCCCAGCGGTTCCGACGAAGGGTACGGTGCTCTGGGCCAAGCCTTGTTGACGGCGGCAGGCTTCAGTGCCACATCGTCATGGCAGCCACTCAGCATCTCCCTTTAGCCCTGCTTGTCCGAGGCGATGCTCGTTCCTGTCCTCTGTGACCGTGGCTCTGTGTCCTCCTGGTCTCAACGTCCAGTCGCGAACCTGTGGATGGCTGAGCGGCCGCTGTCCATGCTGACGTGCTTCTTTCTTTGCCTGGGTTGTCTGGGCAGGACGATGCCGGACCACCTCGCCCTGGTCAGCCTGGAGCTCGTCCAGGAGCTCCCGGAGCGCCTCCTGGCGCTCCTCGGCCTGCTGGTGCTCCGGCTCCTAAGTAGGGGCAATCAGCCCGCCAGGCGGCAGGGGCGCCTGTTTGAACTGAGCGCTTTAGCGCGGCAGGACCTTGGTCTGGGTCGTTGCACAGTGCTGGTGCCCAGTGGGTCGGGTAGTTTCCTGCATCTACGTGCTCTGATAGGCTTGTGCTGAAAGGGTTGGTAGCCTCTGTGAGCACGTCGCTGCTCTGCGCAGCTTCTCTCGTATCACTGTTCTAGGTTGGTGGTTTGCAGGGCTGAATCTGTTTGTTCAAAGAGGTCCAGAACAGAAAGCTCAAATCTTGATCACTTGCCGGCCTTTTTCTTGCCATGACTGATTCGCGTGTGTCGTTTGCAACTTCCAGTCAAAGGTGACTGTGCTTGACCTCTGACAAGTGCTCTGATCCCGGCGTGCCACCACCTGTTTGAAGGCCTCATGCAGTCATCTTTGGACGATCTTGGGTTGCTGATCTTGGGTTGCTAATAAACCTACGCTGTTACACCTGCGGCTACCCACGTCTTCTCTTGGAAGCAGAGGACGAACACAAGAAGGAAGAGACTTGTCATAGGCACCTCTCGTTTGCTCACATGTGCAGTCTGATGTCATCAAGTGCTTGATCGTGCGCAAGTTCTTGCCACCTCATGCCACAACCTGGGTCAAACTCTTAGTGATCCAAACAGGCTGTTACACAGAGCAGCCGGAGGACGGATTCAGAGAACTCGGACATGGCGCCAGCTGTCAGGGCTCAGTGTGCGTGAATGAATTATAACAGAGGAGTGGCAGTCTCGTGAAGGGCGATCGCATCAGGTCCGTCTGTGCTGGTGCGTGGCAGGTGCACAGCAGCGGCCTGAGCTGGGGCTGGGCTGGGCAGGACATTCCCTGCCACTGGCACGCCAGTTCGGGCACGCTACCTCTTCAAAGCCGGACAAGACACCTGGCACATCCAACCTGTATTTGTGGCTGGAAGTGAGATAATGAGCAAACGAGGGCGCTAAAGGAC
Source organism: Spirogloea muscicola (assembly GCA_009602725.1). Taxonomy (NCBI): domain Eukaryota; kingdom Viridiplantae; phylum Streptophyta; class Zygnematophyceae; order Spirogloeales; family Spirogloeaceae; genus Spirogloea; species Spirogloea muscicola. The sequence goes on along the minus strand of WELB01000359.1, from coordinate 34,400 downwards.
AAGCTAATGGGTGCATCCCTTTTTACGCTTCTGCTCCACCGTACATAATGACCTTGTGATCTCGGACGAAGCCAGCAACACCAGCAGCAGCCAACGGGCTCAATCACTGTCGCTCTCGACACTCCCCATGGCCTTCAGTCCTCGAGGCTTCTGCAGGGCAGCCACCACAAGTCTGCTGAGTGATGCGGAGCTGCCGCGTGCAGCAATGTGTAGCCTGTTCTCCCCAGGGAAGACCAGTGGGTGCGTGAGCCATTGACCAGCCAGCCTGCCAGCATACCTGGCCGGCGGCAGGCAGCAAGTGGGGTGTTTGATCACTTGCCTTCTTGGTCGCCTTGCGCTCGCGCACCTCGTACCGTTCTCTCGTCACATTGCACAGCCATGCTCCGGGCAATAGGCGCTGCAAGCGGCAAGAGATGTGGCGGCAACGGGTCAGGCAGACGGCTTGCCCTGCAGAGGTCGCTGCTGCAAGTACTCCCGCGCAGGTGGCCCGCAACATTTCGACGCCACCTTCCAACAACCTGCTCAATGCAGCAAAGCAGCCATGACAAGCGGCGGCAAGACACAAGGGCACAGCTCGTCCAAGAGGTTGGAGCCAACCTGCAAGCCTTTCTCGACAGTCTTGGAGCGTCGCTTGGGGCGCTGCGGGAGCTTGGCCCCCTTGATCTTGAGAAAGTCGTCCTCTTTCTCGAGCCGCGACAGGGACATGACAAACTTGGGCAGCTGCACGACCTCGGCGGCCGGCAAGCCCGGCGTGCCTTGCCGATCTCGCTCCCAGTCTCGATCCTGTGCGAGCAGGCCGTCCTGGCTCCAGGCACTCCCCACGCCCCCTGCCGCTCCCCGCAGCTCCGAGGGGGCTGCTCGTGGTCGACCGGGGAGCAGGCTGCCCGGGGGGGCCGCAGCGCAGCTGGGGTGCGCGTCGCCGTTGTGGTGGGTGGCGGGCGGGCCCGGCTCCCCCTGCCCGTCGCCCGGGCGGCTGACTGAGCGCCCGGGTGGGTGGCGGGCATCCCTTCCTCTGGCCTCGCCACTGCCGCCGCCAACCTTGGCAGCCCGCGCGGTGCTCTCCCTGCCTTCTTCGGGCTCCGCTTGCCTGTGCCACACAGGCGCCGCCGCCCAGACGGGGGTCAGGACACGGCCAACTGGCGCTGCAAGAGCGCGTGCACCCCCCCCTCCAAAAGGGGACGAGGAGGCCGGCGCTCACCGCCTGCTGGCGCCCCTCTCGCGTACGGCGGCGGCGGCCACGGCCAGGGGGGCCCCCGAGAAGCCGTCGAGCTGCGCTGCCGCGCTGCCCACGGAGGTATCCTCTCCATTGCCGCCCCTCCACTTGTTGGAGCACGTGGGAAGGCTGCGCTCCCCTGGCCGCCCTGCCTCGGCGACGGGCGGGGCGGCGGCGGCGGCGGCGGCGGCGGCTGACGGAGTGACGAGGCGTTGTCCGACTCCCGACGAGTCCGACAGAAGCGGCGGTTGTGCAGGCCAGCCAAGTGCATCCAGACAGACGAAGTCTGACGTGCACACTCAGTGGCTCCGCACCTGGCTGGCCCATACAGCCGCTCTCGTGGTACCAGCAGCCGCATCCTTTCTGTTTCTCGCAGCCATCGCCCCCTTCTGGGGTTGGCAAGAACCATCACCCGGACCTGCCGTCGATCAGAGGTGCTGGCCCCTTCACAATTACAGCCCTGCACACCCTTTGTACGGCTGCTTCTTCGTCTAGACTGTGCGGAGCCGCAGGTTGGCCAAGCGGGGTCGTCTCAGCACCCCGCTAGCTCGACGGAGTGCCACAAAAGCCGGCCACTCCATTCCCAATCAATGTGGGATCAGCGTCTGCTCTCTGCAAACGAGGATTAACCGTCTCAACCCAAGCAAGGCTGCAGGCTGGGACGCTGCACCACACCAGCGAGCACCACTGTCTGCTTTTTTCTCGGCAAGCTTCGGCACTGCCTCAATCTCTGAGCATCCTCATGTCTCATGGCTAAACAGGTGGCTGCACCTCCTGACCTTCACATCCGACGAGCTGGATCCACAAGCGCAGCAAAAGCTTCTCAAGGCGCGGTTTCTGTAACCGAGCAATGAGTAAAGGACTAGCTTCCTGCATGTTAGCTGCCAGGGCTAGTAATAATGACCAAGTCAAGTCAAGTCAAGTCAGGTCAATACAAAGAGGTCTATTCTTCAGTCGTGCAGGCTGCTGGTAGCCTCATTCCTTGACCCACTGTCGGAGCTGGAGCTCTCCACATTTGCCACAAATGGGTGTGCCAGAAGCTGGACAGCAGGAGATGCACACAGAATCNACCGAGAGCTCCGGCGTCGGCGCGCGCCCCGCCGGCAGCCCCGGCCCCTACGCCGCGCTCTTCGCCTTCTACGCCGCCCGCCACGCTTGGCGCCAGGCTGCCGCCGCCATGCACCGCCTCGCCCGGCGCTCCGCCGCCGAGCTCCCGCCCTCCTGCGCCTCCCTCGCCGCCCAGGCAGCCGCCCTCGCCGCCGCCCTCTCCGCGCTCCAGCTCGTCGCGCCGTCGCACGCCTGGCTTCCATCCCCCGCCGCCGTCGCCGCCACGCCCCTCCCGTCCGGCAGCAAGCGCCTGCGCCCCGACCCCCCCTCCAGCGGTGACTGCTCTCCCCCTCCCTGCTCCCGGCCCTGGCTTGGCTCGGGCCCTCGGCCTGCCGAATCGGGTCCGCCCGCCTGCGATCCACGACTCGTCCTGCGGCAGGCAGCCGACGCCGCTCTGGCAAGGCTTCCCCGTGCCGGGCCGGCTGACGCCCTGCAAGCGCCTCCCTGCCGACTGGAGTAGGGCTGGACGGCGGCGAGCCCGGGGAGCTGGGGGTGCTCCAGCTGCAGCGCCAGCTCGCGCTCGTCCGAGCCAGGCTGACGCTGGCCGACGCGGAGGAGGACGAGCCGGCCGCCATTGGCCGCCGTACGTCCGGCACGACCGCACTCTGGAGCTCAATTCCATCATGTATGCATGCCGATGCACGCGGATGGGGCCTTCCTGCCCCGCTCCCCACCAGGGCTGCTGCGGCAAACCACCCCACCCCTGCAGCCGCGGTGTGTCGGCGCGGGACTGCTCCGATGGCTTCCGCTGCACGGAGAAAGGATGCCCCGCGCCTGCCTGGCCAGCAGTAGCCGGCAGACTCTTGCCTGACGCGGTTGCCACTGCCACGTCTCCTCTTGTCGGCTGGCCGTCTCGGTGGGGGCTGGTCTAGCAACCGGGCTGGCGGGGCCCGCAGGTGCTTGGGAACTCCACGCTGATGTGGAGAGCTCGATGCGTGTGTCTGCTACAGAAGGACCTCCAGAGGAGGTGCTGTGGCAGCTCACGCAGGCGTGCTTCTACACGGAGGCCCTTTCGCTAGCCTGCCTCTTCTTTGCCGGCTCCGCGCTGCACAGGTCCGCTCGCCCCTGCATGACCAGCGACCGTTGGGCACCTGTGCACTGCAGCTTGGCACCCTGATCTGTGGGCCCCTGGGGACCACACTGACAAGAGATAGCACATTTCCCGGGCAAGGAGCGCAGGCAGCTGGAGCGCGTGATGGAGGCGATGGCCTGCGAGTGCTGTCGGCAGGAGCTCCGTGGCCCAGTGCTGCCCAGGCCCCGTGGTGGCACCAGGTGCTCGATCCACGGCGAACAAAGTGTGCCCTCCGCCGAGTCCTTCCACTGCCTCTCCTCGACTGATTGGCTGGTGGATACGGACTGCTCGAGGTGGCCCTCACGGCCTGGCTGCCGAGCTCGAAAGACTGCCAGTCTCTCGCTGCCCTGCATGCTTGGATATGAGGGCAGCGTCTCTTTGGCCACTCGCGTACACTACCTGACAACGACGTATCTGTGCAGTGAGATTGTTATGCGTCACACCATCGCGAGTCGCCCCCGGCCCACTGATTCAGGAACGCTATCCACGTCGGGCTGCATGACGCGCACAGTCACCTGGCAACATCTCAGGCAAAGCCTGGTAACTCGCCCCTTTTCAAGCAGGCCCATCTGGATGGACGGAGGTCAGAGGGGCAAGCACTGGTCGCTAAACTACCACACCCATCTTCTTCCGTTCCTTACCATCTCTACAATCTCATCAGAGGCCTATGCATACTTCATCTGATTCAATCTGATCAATCTGGCACTTATGATTTCACATCATCACTGAGCGATCTGATCGGCCTCCTCAGCTTAGAGGGCTATCCACCTGCGGGACGGCGTGACATAGACATGGCACCTCAGCTTGAAGCTTCTGCATGCAGGAAAAGTTCTTCAGGGGCCACGCGAAGCTCCGAGAGACCGTTGCGAGAGCGATCTTGTCTGTGTCCGAGGAGATCCAGCTGCCCTTGTGGTTGATCAGACTCTTCAAGGTGTTGCAGCTATCCGTCTCCTTTGACCACGAGCGCGAACTCATTGCACATGTCCGCTCCTTCATCTGGGCCTGCTAAACAGCGTGGCAACTTGTGCAGAACAACGTCCCAGGTGGGCCCGGGCCCGACTTGGCGTGCTTGCTGAGAATCTACCTGGACTACGGCCTCGTTGATGCTGCACTGATTCTTGCCATCGACTGCCTCCTCGGTGAAGATGGTCGCCAGGTCTGCAGACGAGCAGCGGTGCTGGCCTCGTCGCCCCATTAGTCATGGTGCTCCTGCTCTGCAGGTGTTGGGTGGCACTTCCTGGTGCCCATGTTGCCTTCAGAGAATTACAACGAAACTCGTCACGAGTGCTTGCGCAGGTTGGCGACGTGCTGCAGCGCAAGCGCATGGGTGCATCATGGCTCCCGTACATGCTTCTCGACCGTTTGAGGATGCATTTGCAAGGCAAGGACTCGCTGCAGCTCCTTGAGGCTGCTCTCGCCACCTATGTCAGTCAGGTACACATGGAACTTGACATGGCATTGCGCATGGCCACGCTCCCAGCTCACCGGCAGGAGCCCAAGGAGGCGTAGCATGCGTTTGGCAAGTGCATGTTCAAGCCTTGATCTCGATGTAGCTTTCCCCAAGGACCTCCTAGCCATGTTCGTATAGCAGCTCAGACGACTGATCTAGCAAAGCAGCTGCTTACTTGTGCAGGTCCAGGAGGACACGAGGGACCTCAGGCTGCTCAGCTCTTGACTGCAACTCGCACGCAGGACCATACCATTGCCACGGCCCTAACTTTACATGGATCTAGGAGAATCTCGAGTGTGCAGGCACATGTAGATAGTTGTGCTAGCCAAATATCCGCTTCTCCAACCATGGTGTCTGTTGTCGAGGGTGCCTAACACAGACTGTACACAACTAGGCCTCAAGTGAGGCAATCCTCTGGTCATGTCCTTGCTCGGCACTATCATGCAGGATGTACTTTACAGGCGCAGAGCATTTATAGGAAACTACGCAAGGAGGCAGAGTGCCGTGAGAGCAGCAGGGAGACTTTGGCAAGCAACATGCCCCCGTAAGTTCTACCAATAGAGATAGGCCAACCACAATCTGCTGCTCAATCTTATCATACCTCCAGTGCCAGATGAGCAATCAGATCCTAGGGCCAGCACCGACATCTCAATGTGTAAGCAACAATGCAGCATGGGTGCTGGGAAGCCAGGCATTGGGCGTGGTGCGCTCAGATTAGCTGATTGTGCCAGGTGCTGCCTCCAGTGAGGCAGCAAGGGCAAGAGTCGATCGTGTTTCGTTGTGAGGACGGGATGAAGTATACGATTGCATGCCTGTGTGAAGCTCACCTGTGACCAGGAACACAGACAACAAGCTGTGAAGGTGCTGCGAATAAGAAGATGATCATTCTGAGTCCGAGAAGACAAAGAGACTGGTCGGCTGACCCAGACGTGCTCGTTGTAATCAGCTTCTGAAGGTCAAGGTCACATGGCCGGATACAACCTCAGCCTCAAACATGCATGCCGCATGGTGGATCCCATCTGCAACTGCATGCAGTTGCTAGATTGCACTCTGGCGCTGCACTGCGAGGATGGCATTGGCATTGTCCTGACGTCTTGCGGCGCACAAGGGAGGGGCTGTTGCTGTGGCAGTGTTGATTGTGGCCTAGGATTATGACCAATCGGTAGCATTCAAGATCGTGAATTTTTTGCTAGGACCAATCTCATGCCCAGTGCAGATTGGGTGCAGCCAGGCTGCTGTATTGACTGTACAATGTAGCCACCACCTTAGACCTAAGGGCTCTGACTTTGTACAAGCCTCTGGCAAACTCCTTCCTGATGGCAAGCTAGGGCCCCGTGCCTCGCTAAGGCCGCTTAGGTCCCCATGTATGCTGATGCTGCAGTTCCAGTAACTACTGCTCATTGGTCCATTCTGCCCCTTGCTGTAATGCTGGATGCACTTGAAATCTGATGTGATGGCTAACAGCGGAGGGAAGGTCTTGCAGCAGGGCTGAGCAATTTCGGTGAGCAGGCCTTCTGGACAGATGCGCCTCATTTCTTGAGGCACGGTCACACCTCCGCGCTTGCTAACCAGTTCTCGGTATGAGCCTTGTCAGCAGTGGCAGCCAACCTCTCGCGAGCATCAGGAATGTCAAGTGCGATGTCCTTTATCAGCTCAGAGACCCTGGCAAAACCCTTGCTCATCTGGCTTGTTGTGATGAGACCATCCTGAGAACAAGTGCGCAGCAAGGACAGAGGCCGCTCGTTCTGTCGCTCCATAGCCATGATCAGTGCCTGCAGCAGCCGTGTTGCAAGAGGATGTGAGAGCGGTTGATGGTGGGCCTCTGACTTACCTGTCTACAGGGCATCCTGGACGTTGAGAGGCACTCAACAAGAAGCAGATAGCGATGGTAGGCCTGCCCATGGACGTACATGAGAGACTGCCGTGTGAAGACGCTTGTGAGAGACTGCAGGGACTTGGACAGGCTTGCATTTACCTTCTTGACAACCTCGTGGTGGAAGAAGGGCATATCCAAGTCGCGAATGCATTGGCAGGCCTCTTCGATCTCGCCGCCAGCCTCAAGCTCGTCCAGCAGCTTGCCAATCTTGTCCTTGGCATCTTCCAGAGAGCTCCCAGTGCTGCCCCCCCAGCACCTCAGTATGCGCTCGCCAGCGTGCCTAGCGCCCAGCATCCGCTGTGCACTGCGGACTACCTCCTGGCCCGTCGACCCATCCTCAGCTGCCTCACCGTGCTCTGCAAGTGTGGCGAGTACCGCGCCAACGCTTACGCCCGATTCTCAGCTTGCAACACAGAGCCAGCACAAAGCCCTCCAATGCACACATTGTCGAGGCCGATGGAAACAGAGCTCAGTATGCTCTGGCGGCCTGCTGTGACTTGCTAACCGAGCAGGAGGAAAGGGGCCCATGCTCAGTACAAACTTTCAACCTGCATTGTCGAAAGTCGCCCTGCATCACGCCATCACCTGATAAGAAGAGTGGCGCGAGAATGTCGTCCACCACGGCTCGGGCGAGGAAGAACGACAGCTCTGTGGCTGCATTGGGAATGTCGAGCTCCAGATCGTCCACGGCATGGAGCAGGAGACTGAGCCCCTTGCTTACTTCCTCGCTGGCAATGACCTCTGGGTAGAGAGCTGGTGCAAGAAGAGCAGTGACCTGGATAAGCGTCGGGTGGTGTCCATGTCTTGGACGACCTTTGTGAAGGAGCCTCTCCACCTGGCTTACTGCAGATGCTTGTGACCAGGCACGACATGCAGGCCAAGACCCGACACTCCTGCAAGATTCAGCAGGGCTTCCAGACGCCTTGGACAGCGCAGCGCGGGTCGGAGGGTGGAGCTGGATCAGCAGAAAAACCTGAGAGCAGGGAGGAGGCCATCTCTTTCTCTCTGCTTTTCCTGTCCATTGCCATTGTGATCAGCTTCTTGACAAAATGGTGATGGAGGGCGGGGCAGCCCAAGTCTTTGAGGTCCGACGCGACCTCTGCACACGCATGGAACAACAACAATGTCATCAGTGGTTGAGGGAGGCTCCAGGGCTCCGATATTCCAGTATGCCCCTAATCGACAAGATTGAAGCTCCTCAGGTGAATGCCAGCTGCCTGATGCCCACCAGCGGCATCACCGGAGGTGAAGTACTCCTCCACCAGCTTCACTGCCTTCTCCTTGTAGAGCTCCACAGACTGGTCTGCTGCTTGCGCTGGCACCAGCTTGTAGGGCTCCTGCCAAAGTGGGTGCATGATGAAGGAGGCCGGGCGCGTCAATGTGACGGCGAGCGAGTGACCACGGGCGCGGCCCGGAAGAGACCGAGGGCCCTCCCGTGAGGGCGCGGCCTACCTCGTCGCTGTCATAATTGGGATCATTGCGGTCCACCGGTGCGTCGGAGCCGGAGGTGACGGGGTTGCCCCAGGTGCCCTTGCCGCCTGCTCCTCCTGGCGCAGCGCCGGGAGCAGGCCGAAATGCGCGAGCGCAGCGCCTCAGATTGGCGGCAGCGGCGCGGAGGCCGGCCGGGAGGAGAGAGAAAGAGCGGGTGGTGCACACCCTTCTTGGGCCGGCCGTTGTTGAGGGAGTGGGAGCGGCGCTCCTGCTTAGCGGGCACGGCGGGGTGGTGCTTGGCAGCGGCGGGGGGGTGCTTGGTGGCGTGCTCCAGGCTGGGCCGCGGCCCGGTGGCCTCCTTGGCGGACGGCGACGGCGGGTCGAGGGAGTCGGGCGGCGCGGCGGCGCAGCAGGTGGCGCTGCCCGGCGGTGAGCAGCGGGGCGGCGGCGGGGGCGGGGCGGACCATGGCGGCGCGGCGGAGGGGGGGCAACTGCTTTCGAACCGAGTGCTCGCCCATCGAGGATGGGGGCTGGAGAAGCCAGCCCAAGAAAGAATGGACACAGTACGGGAAGGGGGCCAGGGGAGGCGCTAAGAAAAGCAAGCTACGAATTCACTCGGTAACGCAGAAACCCCTGCTTTCCTCCCCCGACCCGCCCCGCACCCCCATCTCCGCCGCGTCAGCGCCGCCCGTCCCCCGTGGCCGCGCCTGCCCCCGAGCGTGCCGCCTGGCTTCGGCCTTTCCGCGGCTGCTTGGCAGGGGTTACTGAGTGATTCGTAGCTGCTTTGTTGAAGAAGTGTTGTTTGTGTGTGCGCTTGTTCTTCTGTTCTTCTATTCTTAGCGCTTCCCCTGGCCCCCTGTACTTTGTTCATTCTTTTTTGGGCTGGCTTCTCCAGCCCCTATCCTGAGGTTACTGAGCGTTCCCTGGCTGATATCTTAGTCCTAGTCGTTCGCACTCAGGCTCCCTTAGACTTTGTCCATTCTTTTGGGCTGGCCTTTCCCAGCCACCAGTCAATCTGGCCGCGCAAGTGCTATCCTCAATGGGCGAGCACTTTCTTTCTGCCGCGTCTGCCTTCTAACTTCTGGCAGCTAGTCTGTCGAATTGGAAAAGCGAGCCCAAAAAAGAATGAACCTCTGTTCATTCTTTTTTGTACGAGAAGGGGGCCAGGAAAATTTGCGTTTAAAAGAAACAAATGTTGGCCAAATGGCCAAGTACAAAGGCAAGCACATCTAAAGATCTACATGACCTACAGCAGATTGACCCGCTCAATAACCACGAGTCAAAACATAAAGGTACGAGAACGAGTACGAGTAGGGGCCCGGGGAAAGCGCTAAGACAGTTAAGCACACAAAGAAACAAAGCAGCTACGAATCACTCACTTTGACATCGCTTCTTCAGGCCCCTTCGACCCTTTGTCGGTGGCTCGAGCCTCAATGGGCGAGCACTTTCTTCTTTGTCGGTGGCTCGAGCTGCTCACCCAGCTCGCCCCCCCACACCATCGCCCGTCGCTTCCATGGGGAGCCGGTAGACTTTCCTGCAGCCGGGTCGCTGGCGCAAGTGTTCCGTAGGCGCCCGGCCGTCTCGCTGCAGAGGTCTATGGCCCGCGCGCTGCACCATCGTGCCGGCAGAGCCCTCGCTGCTGCCCTCTGGCTCTGGCCAGCGGGCCCACTTCCAGGAGCCTAGCATCTCTGATCTATGGCTGCTTAGCAGGGGTAACTGAGTGATTCGTAGCTGCTTCGTTTCTTTGTGTGCTTGTTTTTCTTAGCGGTTCCCCTGGGCCCCTTCTCTGTTCACTCTTTTTTGGGCTGGCTTTTCCAGCCCCTATCCTCAATGGGCGAACACTTTCTTCTTGTCAATGACTTCATTCCGGGCTGAACAGCCCTTGCCCCCATTGCGAGTGCCACTTCTTGTGCCGCGGCTTGCCCGCGAGGCCATCGATCGTCGGCCGGGTCCGCCAGCGGAGCTGCCCGGCTTCCAAGCTGCCGGGTCGCTTGCCCAGGTCTTCCGCTTGCGGCTCTCTCTCTGCGGGCAGGCCGCGCTGTATCTGCTGCTTCTGGGTCTCGACGGGGTGCCCCGTTTCCAGCTGCAACTCGACTTTCTGACTTGCTGCTGCTAACCCGGGGTCACTAAGCTCCCCTCCGCTATAGTCTCGCTGCATGGCTGTGTGGTTTAGGCGCCTCTTTGGCTCATCGGACCTTGTCTGCCTAGTTGGACTGGCCTCTCCCAGCCACTACCTTAAATTGGAAGAGCTCCTTCTTCTCTCAGCCCTTGTCCATTCCTCTGGGCTAACCCCTACAACCATTGCAGTCAAATTGGAAGAGCTCTTTCTCTCAGCCCTTGCCGCCCCCTTCGGATCTAGGGTTTTACTAAGTGATCATCCTACTGGGATAGCTTTGCAAAAGCACGTTTCCGCCCCTTCGGACCTTGTGAATTCTCTTCGGGCTGGCTGTACACAGCCCTCGCACCCTTTGGCAGTCGATGGCTGGACCTTCTGCAGCGACTTGCACGGCGGGCTGTCGAATATTGGCAGAGACAGCGAGGTGAGCTTGCCCGGCTTCAACTCCGCCGGGTCGCATGCCAAGGTAATCCACATGCGGCGCTCCATATCCTTCTAAAGGTCCCAAAGTCACACGGTGCACATGCGGGCAGGCTGTACCATGGCTTCTGCTACTGAGTCTCGGGGTGCCTCTTTTCCAGCTGCAAGTTACTCCGACTTGCGGCTGCTAAGTCGGAGTTACTCAATCTTAATTTGCTGTATCCTCTTGCATAGCTGTGTGCTTTTTGCGCCTCTCGGCCCTGTAACCCTTCTTCACTACTTTTGCGCTGGCATTTCACAGCCACGTCTCCTATTTGAACAGCTGATTTTTTCTGTCCGAGACCACTTTTTCTTCTGGAAGGGCTCCTCACCTTCTCAGCTTGCTCGTCGTTCCTTAAGACGCGGCCAGCCAAGGGCAGCAGAGCGAGCAGCCCGGCTTCAATGCGCTTGGCCATTCCCTCGCAGCGGTCCCTTGGCTTTGCTGTTGTCGACTTGCGTGCAGCCGTGTCGAAGCTGCTGCCGCCGGTTTCCGTCAGAGCGACGTTTAGGGTTTAGGGTTTAGGGTTTAGGGTTTAGGGTTTAGGGTTTAGGGTTTAGGGNACATGGGCGAGCCCGGGCGCGGCGCGGCGAGGCGGCTGCGGGTCGACGTCGGCGGCGCTCGCGGCCTGCTGCCCAAGGCCGGGCAGGGCGCCGCCGACCCCTTCGCCATTGTCCGTGATCCTCGCCGCGCCTTCCGGCCCGTCTCTCCCGTCGCTGCGGCGTCCTCGACGTCTCGCCTGCTCGTCTTTGGCTGACGGCCAGGCGGAGGCTTGATGGGCTGAGCGCCATGTTGCCATGTTGCCTTCTTGCCGTCTTGTGTGACTCGCCGTGCACGCTACGATAGAGGCCAATGGCCACGAGAGACTACCTCCTGACGGCGCAGGTGGTGGCCATGCAGGTGGACTTCTACGGGCAACAGCACAAGACGAGCGTGAAGCGGGGCGAGCTCAATCCCACCTGGGACGAGGCGGTACGTGCGCCGGCGGCCATTGCCTCGGCCCTCGCCGGCGCCGCCGAGGCAGAGAGCAGCTGCGGCTGACTGTGTTGTGGTGGCCGCAGTTCACCTTCACGCTGCCGGACGAGGGCGGCGAGCAGCAGCCGGGCGAGGCGGAGCAGCTGGAGATCAACGTGTTCAGCCGGGCGCGGGAGGGGCACTCGCGGGACAAGTTCCTCGGCCGCGTCCGCCTGCCCGTCGTGGGCGCCCACTGCCAGGGCCAGCCGCGCAGGCTGCCTCTGGAGAAGCGCGGCATCTTCTCGCACATCAAGGGGGAGCTCCTGTGAGTGCCGCCCGGACGACCCCATCTCGGACTTCACGGTCCCTCACTTCCCCATGCTGTGTGTCTGCTCTCTTGCTGGGCAAAGGAATGGTATGTACGTAGTCATCCAGGCCTGCGTTGGTAGTATCTACCAGCCCAGGCTGTTGGTCAGTGGACGTGCTGAGCATTTGCCATTGAATTGAGCTTAGTGAGTTGAGGTGATCAATCATCGCCTCCTTTCTGCCTGGACGGAGATTCTTGAGAGAAGCGGGAGCAGATGCTGGTGACAAGGCCTTTTACTTGGTAATGTAGGGTGTCGGCAGTCCACAAGTGCGTGTCCGTCAAATGGTTGGGTCTTTGGTCTCTGTGGAAATGCCTCACATGGTTCCAGCACTGCTGCCTCTGCAGGCTGAAGCTGTCCATTGTGGAGATACAGCCTGAAAAGCTTGACGTGCTTCAAGAAGAGAGCATTGGGGTCTCACCTGAGTCGCCTGCAAAGTCACCTGGCAAGCTGCTGCAGCCGGGCCTCCTGAGGAGGCTCACCAGCATCGAAGCTCCCGCTCCCAAGGGCTCTGGCTCCTATGACCTCGTGCAGGAGGTCAGGTACGTCTTTGTGCAGGTGCTCTCGGCGCGGTCACTGATTGCCAAGGACTTCAGTGGCACCAGCGACCCTGTGAGGCGCCACCTCTTCCAATCCTTATTCATTTACTGCTTTTGTGACGCTGGAAGCTGCTTCTTACAACTAGAGTGCTAGAGCAGGCTTGCTCGAGCTTAGCCCCTCTGAGAAAGTATCTGTCAAGTGCGAGCGACAGCTCCCACAAGTTGGAGGTAGGCACATCTGTTGAATGAAAATGCTTGGGAGATACCAGAGTAAGCTTGGACTTTGCAATGTGGCCTGAGCTTCTGTGCAAGCTGGCTCACTTCCATAGAGTGCGTGTTGCAGTTTGCGAGGGTCAGTGTTGGCAATCAGAGCTCGCGGACAAAGACGATATACAAGGAACTGAACCCAGAGTGGGGTGAAACGTTCGCATTTGCTGCAAGCCAAAGCGAGGGCTTTGACATCAACACAGGCTTCGTTGAGGTTTCCATCTGGGACGAGGTGCATGACTCCTTGCACCTCTCAGTCCATATGCACTGCCCAGTGATTGTGTCCGTGATGAGTTCATCAGAGAGCAAGCCTTATGCATTCTCGGTGTACTGAGAGGCCTGCAAACCTCTGACAGAGTCATGTAACCTACACCTAGAAGTCTCCTGCATGAGTGTTATGCGCGCTTGTTGTATGAGGCTGCCTCTTGTGACCTTTAGCTGGCTTAGGAAGCCGAGTGCAAGGCCATTTCATCAACCAATTTTACCTGCTAACCATTCGCTTTGCCATTTGACTTTGGTCAGGTTGCAGTCACATCAATCTCGCTTTTGACAGCTGCTATGGTTCATGCTTTGTGAGACAGTGTATTTGTATTGTTGAGCAGGACAAATTCTTCCAGAAGGATTTTCTTGGAGAAGTGAGAGTGCCACTAGCAGACCTCCCCAAGCGAGATACAGGCGACCCACCGACGCCTGTGCAGTGGTACAAGCTCAGCGCCCGGTCTGCTCGCGCCAAGGTCAAAGGTTTGTCATCGCCATCAATGCCTCTCGTGCACATGTGCAGCAGCCACATAAACACATCCAAGTGATTGACTGCAGCGTGATGCACAAGTTGCTTAAAACATAATCATCGTCATCAAATGTGCACAGCCTGCTGATTGCTGGAAGTGCAAAAGCCAACATGCAGAGCAGGATGTGCTTTCTGAGCTTGGTGGGCAGCCATTGGCTGCCAAAGGACTTGCAGGAGATGTGCAGCTTTGCATGTGGACCGGGTCGCAAGCAGATGAGTCCTTCAAGAAGGCTTGGCAGTCTGACTTAGGAGGTTCCAGGCATTCACGGGCCACCGTATGTTGTCTGTCTCCTTGAACTACTCCAAATTAATTGGCATCTTTGTTGAACACGCCTTGAACATTCTTGCTCCAGCAATTTCGGGAGGTAGCAGGCTTCAAAACAGCCAGGGGTTAGTCTCTCTGCTTGCTTTAGCTTTTCCCAAAGCTCGTAATATATTTGCCATACCATCGGGTACATTGCTGCACAGTGTGTGGTTTGCTCTGAGATTCCTATGTGCCAATCCTGCTGCAGGTACATGTCTCGCCTAAGCTATGGTATGTCCGCTGTGTTGTGATGGAGGTCCAAGATTTGTTGCTTATGGAATCCGCGCGCTTTCCTGAATTGGTGGGTTGTCATGACTTGATCGAACACCCTATCTGAGGACTAGTTCTCTCTGGCCTTGAGGTTAGCATGTACTGTGGGTAAAGAAAATGTCCAGTGACCTTGTGTGCAAGTTGTCAGAATCGATACTGCCGTCTGACAAGCAGGCTGACTGTGGTGCAGTTTGTGAAGGCCAGGCTTCTTGATCAGAAGTATCAGAGCAAGGTGGTCACTAGCAAAACAAATTATGCAGTTTTGGACGAGGAAGTTGTCTTTGTGGTTGTCGAGGGAGCAGATGAAGAGCTTCACGTGGACATTTTCGACCGCATTCAGCCCAACAATGTGAGCTACAATCTCTGGTAGATTCCACTCTACCGGTTTTTGTGTGAGCTCCTCCTGCTTTCCTAAATCATTAGCTTGCGTCATAATAATGACAAATTGCTTCCCCTTCCTGTTTCATCTTGCCTTTTTCTCCCCTTCAATCATTCTGGCAAGCATTTAGATGCATTGGACAAATGTAGATGCATTGTTGTCTCATTCTCGGCAGTGCTATCGAGGCTGTTGGCACGTGGGAAGCTGAATCATCTATAGGTGTTATGTGCCTATTCTAAATCATCGTAGGGGTTATGGACAAGTCTTCGTCACAACTCAGAGTGGGGAAGCATCAATTTCCTGCAGTTGATGCAAGTGATTGGGGATGCAAACATGGCGAGCTTGTTTCTGTAAAAGGCGAAGAAGAAGAGCTGAATGCATGTTGTCCTCGTGCCATACTCAAGTGGACTTAGTGACACCTGCAGGAGGACTTTTTAGGCCATGTGTTGATTCGCCTGTCCAGTGTGGAAAGAAGAACTCACAGCCACCATGTGAGCTCAAGGTCAATACTCGAGAGCAAATAGCACATGTGTGATGGAATGTCAAGTCATGAGCACTACTTGCACCTGCCCAAAGATTGCCCATTCCACGACACCAGCACCAGTCATGTGACATAGTGGTTAACTCTCTGGTCGCTGAGTGTATGCTCTCGTAGTGAGCTGACATGTATATGGATGGCAATCAGGTGGTACCAACTTGACAAAGGCGACAAGAAGAAGGCAGTCGGGGGCCGTGTCCGGTTACGGGTGTGCCTGGAGGGAGGTTACCATGTCATTGACGAGTCTCGTGGTCACTTGAGCAACACGCTTCCTACTGCCGAGCAAGTATGTCGCTCTCGTCGCAGCCGTACCTCTTGCCCTGGTCTTAATGCTTGGAGCACTTTGCTATAGCACAGGTACATGCGAACCTCTAGAAGACGTGGACACTTTACTCATGGCTGCAGTGACTTTCCAGCTGTGGAGGGAGCCAATTGGCACGGTGGAGCTGGGAATCAATGGTGCTCGGGGGCTGACATCATTGAAGTCCTATGGCCCCGGCGGCAGAGGAAGCACTGCCGATGCCTACTGTATTGCAAAATATGGATCTGTTTGGATCAGGACGCGGACAGTATCCGATGACCTGAATCCCCAGTGGCACGAGCAGCACACATGGGATGTGCACGAGCTCAGCACTGTCCTCACAGTTGGCGTGTTTGACAATCGGTACTCCTGCCGAACATTTCCACAGAACCAAGTGTATGGGAGCGGTGCAGCACTGCTCTTGCTTGGCAATCTTGGCTGGCTGATTGCTGTATAAGCAGCAATCAAGATATTCTCCTGTGCATTGAGGTAAATTTGTCTTCGCATGCAGAGGGCTTCAGTCCTGCTGGACCTTCCTGTCTGTCTGATGAACAGGCACTCCAAGACATCTGTTTCTGGCGCTAAGGACATGGCCGTGGGCAAGGTGCGCATCCGTCTGAGCACGTTGGAAGATGGGAAGATCTACCGGAATGTGTATCCCTTGCTCATGCTCACTAAGAGCGGTGTGAAGAAGATGGGCGAGCTGGAGCTCACAGTGCGATTCTCACCTACAGCATCATTACTTACCATGGCTAAGCTCTACGTTACTCCACCACTTCCAGCTATGCACTACACAGATCCAATTGGTGGTGGCCGGGTCAGTTGCCTGTTATCCCAAAGCACATTCCAATAACTTCTTAATGACCTTTTAGATTTGCAAGGTGGGTAAGAGGTCATAGCTTTACCTGATGCGCAGGAGCATGCAGAGAGGTTGCGAATTGCAGCTGCAGAGCTGGTGGTGCAGAAGCTGGTAGAGGCAGACCCTCCTTTCTGGCCAGAAGTCACTCACTACATGCTGGATACCGATGAGAATGTATTCTCAATGCGGCGCTCAAAGGCCAACCTCTACCGGATCAAGGTGCATGAAACCTTATGTATCGATTGGATGTTATCAGACCGTTGAGATCAAGTGCTGCAAAGCATTGCACAGGTGTGTCAGCTGCCTGTTAGTACTTGCATTGCTCTTACTTGTACATGGGCTGCAGAAGAACTTACATCATCCGACTTTGCAAAGTTGGCAGGCTGTGCTAGGAGGCGTTATTTGGACAATGCAACGATTCAAGAAAGTCAGAGACTGGGAGCCTCCGTGGATCACAGTTCTTGTGCACGTCGCATACGCAGTCGTAGTCTACCACCCAGCGCCCTCATTGGCCTTCATGTTTGTGACACTTTTCGCGAGGAGTATGCAAAACTTCCACAAACGGCCACAACAGCCCGCAGTCATGGATGCCAAGCTTTCTCAGGTGAGGAGCCTCTCCTCACTTGCAGTCTTGTCCCGGCAAACTTCTCATGTGACAAGAGGACAGCAGCAGCAACTCTTGCTCCTGGCATCTCATGGTTTTGGGGATCTGCAGAAGATGGCTGTGCTGCAAAGGATGGCAAGGCTACAGGAGGAATTGCCCATGCCATAGGCAGATCTTTGTGCAAGCTGGCCAAGCTTTGCAAGATCACACGGTGCCCCGGTGGCAAGAGCTGACTGAGCTGGCTCGCTTTTCAGGGTGAGGAGATGGAGGACCCGGATGAAGCCGAGGAAGAGATGGACGAAGCCCCAACAGCTCAGCACAAAACAACTGAGGCCTCCATCCTGACCAATCCTGTCAAGTATTACAAGGTCTGCACATAGCAGGCACCCATATAGCTCCTACTATAGAATCTGAAATTTATCCTACTATAGAAGTCGGAATTAGTGTGTGGGGGAATACTATGCAAGTACTGATTGTGCTTCTTGACTTTGTCACTTGTCCGTGTACTATTGTATATGAGTTGCTGCTAAGAGTTTTGGTGATGCAGATCTTGAAGGGGCGATATGATCGGCTTAAGCGGATCGCCAGCATGGTGCAAGCTTTTATGGGGCTCATTGCTTCCTATGGAGAGCGTTTTCAGGCGCTGCTCAGCTGGAGAGACCCAAGGTACAGATTATGCTCTGCTTTGAGTTCGGTCAATCACGAACCTTGATAATTACAGCAGATTACAGAAAATTAATTTTATGAAGGCCAAGAATTTGTTACAGCCGCTTGCATGCATCATCCATAGCTGAAAGCTGCAGTTGCTGATGGCTTTAGCATGCGCGTTTCAGGGCTACTTTTGTGTTCACAATCTTTTGTCTGGTGGCATCTGTCGTGGTGCTCTTGGTGCCACTGACCCATATAGCCCTTCTGGCTGGCTTCTATGTGCTTCGTCACCCCCGCCTGAGGGACCCGCTTCCTGCCAAACCTGTCAACTTCCTCACGCGGCTGCCAGATCTTGCTGACACTATGCTCTAGTAGGTGCCCTTGTCTATAGGAACAGACACACTTCTGTTAGGAGGACTAGATTCCCACAGGGTCCCTATACACACGAGTTGTGGCTCTTCCTTGCAAGGAATGCAAGTGGAGATGCAAGTGAAGCATGGGTTGTAGCTGTACAACACTGAAACTGATAGAGCAGTACTGACAAGGTGGAAGAGCCACCAGGGTCTTGCTGCCAGCAGCCTTGGCTGATTCGACATCAGCCGACATCCACATGTATAGCCCTTGGAGTACAAAAATGCAGCCAGACGATATTGCTGATACAGCTATTGTACTATGCAAGATGCTTGGCCTGCAGGCTTACTTCTTTCACCTCCACCTTGAAGCTCTTGCCTGTCTCCCAAGAGTTTGCTAGGGGATCCACACCTCCAGAGGGCCCCTCTATATGCGCTCGGGCTTTCTTCAAGCCTTCCACAGAAATGTTGTGCTTGCGCTCATATGCTGCAAGGCAATAACAATCATTCACATTGATTGATACAGCAGAGCGGGATACAGGAAAGCAACATGACAGTGGCCTCTCGATCGTGCCGACAACATATGGCCAGCGATTTTGCCGGAGGGTGCATGCACAAAGTTTGCCAGGTGCATGCACAGAGGTTGCCAGGGTTCACAGGTCGCATGTTGCTTGCAGTACGATTACCTTTACGGACTTCTGGCAGCAGTTGGCCGTCGTGCGTGAATGCCATAAGGAGATCTGGCACGCCTACGGGCAGCGGGTCCCCTTCATCAAATTGCCAAAGTTGCCAACCCTTGCCTGCAACTCCGGGTGACCATGTGATCATGTCAACAACAGAATTGGCTGCTTTGCCCACATGAAATGCTCGTGGAAAGCACATGACAAGGACTATACGCAGATATGCTTTGGGGTGAGGCTTTTATGGTCTCAGCACTGCCGCATGTGATTGAGAGTGACTGACCATATGTCTTGGCATAGCGCTCGAGCTCTTTGAGCTCGACCGTGGTGGGAACGCCGGGCAGAAATGCAATGCCGGCCTTGACCTCGTATAGGTGGGAGTGCCAGAGCTTCTTCTCGTCTGGCGCGAAATCCTTGAAAAGCTTATCGCTGACCGCATACTCCACCCCGACGAGGCGAGCGGATGACGAGTTGGAGTCGTACAGTAAGCACTGGCTGACGTCCTCGTTGAGATGCGCACAGAACATGTGGTGCTCCACTTGCTTCGACAGGTCGTGCGCATGGAAGTGGATCCTGCATGGAGATCAATGGTGGGCTGTGCATCAAATCGTCTGCCCACACAGCACATGCTTAAGAAAGAACGTCACGTCATGCAGAAGGCGAGTAGGAAGCTAACAAGGCGAGCAGTCGATGTTCGGTAGTCAGCCCGCTGCTCACAGCCCAGGCAACAATGCCACTCGGCTGTGGGTGGGTCTACATCTGATGCATGCAGGCCACAAAAGTGACCAGACACTGCGCTCGCTGGGCCATCGACTACAGGCGTCACAAGCTCCGAGCCAGCTGATGCAGGCTGCTGTGCAGCTGATATACGTGGCGGTCTCATCGTGCTGACCCTCAGCTGCCCATTCGAAGGTACTCTGTCAACGTTGCGAGACCATGGCCTTGCGAGATCATGGGCTTACGAGATCATGTGCGTGGCGACGGAGGAGAGCGGCGCGCGGGTCTGCAGCAGGCGCGCGCTGGCCTCCACCAGCGACTCGGCGACGGTCTTGGGCTCCCCGGGCACCGGCGGCTGCGCGGCGGCCCTCGCCGGCGACCCCGCGCCGGGCGCCTCGCC
>WELB01000358.1:31440-41496 GCA_009602725.1 Spirogloea muscicola | reverse complement strand
GGGAGGGGGGGTTTGGGGGTGAGGATGGGGGGGAGAGAGAACACGGCGGCGCGTGCTACAGCAGCCGTCAGGCACCGTAGGTCAATCAAAAAGGAAAAGGTGAGAAGTGGAATTGAGGCCATGCCGAGTTGTCACAGGCGTCAAGCAGAAGGAGGGGGAGTGGGGTGATCGGCGACACGAAAAGGGCTGAACCTTGGTGATGTCGTCGAGGAGCTTGTAAAACTTGGCGTCATGAGGTCCGTGCTCGATGTGCACGAGCTCGTGCAGTAGCGTGCCCAAGACGTGCTCGTACGGGAAAAAATCACTGTCCCGCCCTGGCCGCCGCAGCCGGATGCGAACTTCCTGACCGCCATTCACATTCAGGCCCAGCAGTGACGCATTCCTCGGGCTGGTCGAGAACAAATTGGTGGAAGACCAGCCCAAAGTAGATGTCAATTTCCCGCTGCAAGGCTGTGCGCAGGGCCTCTGAGGCCAACAGCCGAAGCAATCAAGGTGGGCAGGACAACGGAGCGCAGCGGCGGCGGGGAGGTAGAGGGGGTGGGTTTGTGAGGGACAGAGAGAGGCAGGGACACACATATGGGGGGGAGGCAGGGGAGGGCTGGACCTGAACTCAGTGAGGAGAGCGACGCGCCAGCGGCGGGCGCGCATGATGGGCTGCACCTGGGCAGCCGCGTCCTCCAGCAAGCGCCGCGCCTCGGCGTCGCGCTCGCGCCCCAGCGTCCGCACCTCCCACACCTTGTGCATCGCGGCGCTGTCCAGCGACACCAGCCCTGCTGCAGGCGCCATGGCCGCCGCGCCGGCAACCTGCCCGACCGCCGGCCTCTCCTAGGCCGCAGCCTTTCTTCGCCCGCCGCGCACCTGGCCGCGGCGAGCGGCTCTCACGGCAGGTTGGCGCGCCGAGCGGTCACACCCGCCGCGCGCCGCACTCGCCGCGGGCGCGTCGGAGAGGAAGAGGCTCACTCGCAATGGCCCGGCATCTAGAACGTGCCAGCCCAAACGCGCTCAAGGAGGGAACCCCACCACGACAGCACGAGTGAGAGAAGCGCGGCCAGATTAACTGCGCGGCCAGACACCACGAGTGCGGTCAGCAGCAGAACCCAAAAGGAGCTGAACGGGCGCGTTGCTGGCAGCCGGGTCCAGGAACAGAGCGATTTTGCTATCGGGCCGCTCCTGGGCCCTTCTTCCCACTTTTGTGGTCTTTGGCACCTTCGGCCCTTTTGTCCATTCCTTTGCCAGCCCTCTCTTTTCTCTTTATCTCTCTTTTCTCTCTATGGGCAAGCAAATTCTTCCTGGCTTCTTTCCGGCTTTAATGCTGCCGGCTCGCTCAGCTCATCTTCGCTTGCGCAGATCTTCCGCATGCGGCTGTCTGTCTCTTTTCCTCCCCCTGTTTTACCATTGCATCCTCAGGCCCCTTTGTAGCTTTCTTCTTTTTTGGGCTGGCTGTTCCAGCCCATATTCTCAATGGGCGAGCCCTTCTTCTTTGTAGCTGCTCACCGCTCTTAGGCCCCTCTGAACCTTTGTGAATTCTTTTTGGGCTGGCTTTTCGCAGCCCTTGCCCCCATTGGGAGTGCCACTTCTTTTCTTTTCCAGGAAATTTTCCAGGGGACTGCTTGGCCGCGCTTTCTACTCGGTGCGCACGGGGGAGGGAGCGGACCGGCACCCACGACTTGCTCCGCAGTGCCATGTTTGGCATATTCGTGAATGCCGGTTACACTGTGGCGATAGAAAAATGCCAGAACCATGCCTGTGACCGCTGGGGCGGATGGCCGCCTCCACACCCGGCGCGCCGATCTCGTCGCCAGCGCGCTCGGCGGGGGGCCTCGGCTCAATGCCGGCGTTGTCACGATTCTGTCATGGCCCTCGCTGCTGCCTCTGGCTCTGGCCGGGGGACCCACTTCCACGAGCCCAGCATCTCTGATCTGCGGCTGCTTAGCAGGGGTTACTGAGTGTCTCGTAGCAGCTTTGTTTCTGTTACTTAGCGCTTCCCCTGGCCCCCTTCTCGTACTCTGTTCATTCTTTTTCGGGCTGGTTGTTCCAGCCCCTATTCTCAATGGGCGAGCACTTTCTTCCACGAGCCTAGCATCTCCGACCTGCGGCTGCTTAGCAGAGGTTTCTAAGTGATTCGTAGCTGCTTTGTTTCTCTGCCTCTGGCTCCTCCCCCCGTTCTGACATAGCTTCTTCAGGTCCCTTCGTAAGCTTCTTCAGGCCCCTTCAAGAGCTTGTCGATTGCCGTCCGGTATTCGAGCATCACTTAGCGATCTCTATGTGCTGACTCGTGGTTACCAAGCGGGTCAGCTTAGCAGCAGGTGACGTACATATATAGATGTGCTTGCCTTTGTACTCACAACTGTCAACCATGGCGTCGAGGTGAAGTCGGTCGTGCCGTCGTCGCCACTGGCACCCCAACGGCAGCTGTCGCCGGGTCAACCCTTCACGCGCACATCCCCTGCTATTGGTAGGACTGGCTGCTTGTCAGCATGTCCAATTCAGCGGCGGTTGGGAGGTGAAGGTTGACTATGTGCTCAAGGCCGAGTTTGTGTTTCTTGTCCTTGATGCTCTGAATGGTGATTCCTGCCATGGCAAAACAACAGCCTGTGCAAGACTGTGTGTCGCTTGCATGCATATGTGACTTAGCCGTTTTGAGGCCGAGAGTCTTCATGCTGTTGAGATTGCCATAGGAGCTTTGGCTCCAATGCTGGACTGTGCAAGAGTGGCACCAGTGCCAGAGTAGCCTCTGTATTGGGCTAGGGGAAAGTGCAGGACTGGCTCAGCTCAATTTGGGGGAGCCAACTGCTTTATACCACACGAGATGAGGGTCATTTCCATGGAGCCCTGTGGTGCCGACCGCGCCACCAACTCGACGTTTGGCACGCGTCGGCGAGCATGGCAACGGATGGCATAAGGGAGCTCCTCGACATGGGAACGATCCTGAAGAGTCAGAGGATGACGGTGATGCTATCTCGCCTGGCTGTATTCCTGCTGTTGCTGGTCCTGGTGCTCATGCTGCTGCTGCTATAGTAGCCGATACTGCCATTTTGGCTGCTGCTGCTGCTGCTGCTGCTGCACTATGGCTGCTGCTGCTGCTGGAATCCGACCTCCCTTGATGTTTGTGTTGAAGGATCAGGTCCACCTTTGACAAACTGCCGGGGTTAGAAGCCCATGTGGCTGGCCCAAGAAGCGACGTGCCCACTGGCGACAACCAGTGGACGGCTTTCCGTGTGGACTGGAGCTTCTGGTGAAGAAGGGAGTACCACCCCAGAAACGAAGAACTGAGTCTTCAATGGGGAAGCCATGATGGCATTGGTGTGTGGAGGATGTTGAGCAACTTCGCGGTGCAAGGGCCCTTGGACAAGGCACTGTGCACGACGCCAAGATAAGGGCTACAGGGTGGCTCTTGACTCTCATCCCCACACCAATCTTTCTTGTACTCGCCAATGCATCCGGTTCCATGACGAGACAGGGCAGTGTACTGAGGTCTGGCCTAAGGAGGCCTAAGGAAAATGTGGCGTGCGAGGACGCTACGCCTCTAAGGGGGGTGCTGTGTAACGAATTTACATGGCTGGAATGTCAATGCAGCTGTAATGTATTGACAGATGCCTGGAGATTAGATACCTCATCCGGCTGATAAATAAATTGACTGTCAGTGCCGCAGGAAAGGCTTGACAGATGCCTGGAGACGGACAATTTCACCAGGCTGGGCAGCGTGGCTTTGATATAGAGCTGAGAGCGGCGCAACCCGGAGTCGTGACACGCGAGACAGCATGGTGCTGGCGCTGGAACGGCGACGGGAGGTGGCAGCGCTGTAGACTGCCTTGACGGCATTGTTAGCCGTTAGTAGTGACGGGGATGATAGACGGCTGACGATAGCCTGGGGGTAGTGACCGTCAGCTGCGAGTGACGGGTAGATTGTCGGTGGTTGCCGTTGATAGCCGTCGACAGGTCGTGGACGGGTCATCAACGAGAGACTGGGTGCCGAACATCCCACCCGGGCCCGTATGGCCGGGCTCGCAGTCCGTCGGGCTATGAAGGGGGCACCCGAGATGGGAGAGGGGGTGAGTTCTTCACCCAACCTCGGACCCCTGGACCCTTGCCCCTGCAGTAACCGTTGCTCAGTTTTACCGTTGCGGCCCCATCCCAATGCCTCCCGCTTTTCCTTGCGTCGCCGGCAGCCCGGGCTTGGCGACCCACAGCATTCGTTACAGCCTCCCCATCTCTTAATACACTCTTTATATTCCTGGCTGGTAAGCGTTTTTGGCCCCTTCAAATGTTTGTCAAGATTTTTCGGGCTGGCATTTCACAGCCCTTGCCCCCATTTTGACCCGTGGTTATTGAGCGGGTCAATCTGCTGTAGGTTATGTAGATTTTTAGATGTGCTTGCCTTTGTACCTGGCCATTTGGCCTACATTTCTTTCTAATACACGATCTTTTCATTGGGAGTGCCACTTCTCTCTTGCTCTGGCCAGGGGACCCACTTCCAGGAGCCTAGCTTCTCTGACCTGCAGCTGCTTAGCAGGGGTTACTGAGTGATTCGTAGCTGCTTTGCCCATTTTGTGCTTGTCTTAGCGCTTTCTTAGCGCTTCCCCTGGCCCCCTTCTCGTACTTTCTTCATACGTTTTTTTGGGCTGGCTTTTCCAGCCCCTATCCTCAATGGGCGAGCCGTTGTTTTTTATGATTCCAGGAGCTCCAAACGCTCGCCGGAAGAGGATGCGGCCTACGCAGTTCGCCAAGCGGAGGGCGCAAAGAAGCCGGGTCGCTGGCGCAAGTGTAGCGTATGCGCCTGGCCGTCTCGCTGCAGAGGTCTATGACCTGCGCGCTGCGCCTGCGTGCCGAGCCCTCGCTGCTGCCTCTGGCTCTGGCCAGGGGACCCACTTCCAGGAGCCTAGCATCTCTGATCTGCAGCTGCGTAGCAGGGGTCACTGAGTGATTCCTTTTATCGCAAAGGAGCGGGATATTCATATTACCCCGTGAGAGACGAGTTTGTCCCACTCGCCGCTGACGTTCACGGAGCCTTTGGAACAAAATGGCTTGACCTACTTCACCGCCTTGCGCGGCGAGCAGTGGCCCGCCGCCACGGGCAGCAGAGCGAGCAGCCTGGCTTCAAAGTCGCAGGGTTCCTCGCTCAAGTCTTCCGGAAGCGCTTGGCCATCTCTTTGCAGCGGCCCTTGCCTTCGCGGTTCACTTGCGCGCAGGCCGCGCTTTGGCTGCAGCCTCCGGCTTCAGAGAGGGCGACGTCTATCCGCCTGCTAGCTACTCCGACCTGCAGCTTCTGACTAGAGGTTACTGAGAGTTTCCTGACTAGAGGTTACTGAGAGTCCCCTTGCTGTTGTCTTATTATTCAGCACTCCGGCTCCTTCAGACCTTGTCCGTGCCTTTGGGCTGGCCTCTCACAGCCACCAGTCAATTTGGCCGCGCTTTCTACTTTCTTTTCGGCCTCACCCTCGCCCCCTTCGGGTCTTTCTGACTTAGAAAAACGGCTGCCTACTAGGGGTTACTAAATGGACCTTCCTTGCTTGGTCGTGTGTTTAGCGCTTTCTGGCCCCTTCCGGACCTTAGTCCATTCTTGTCGGGCTGGCATTTCACAGCCCTTGCCGCCTTTGGATGAGCTTACTTCTCACACCCATTGACTTACATCGAAAGCCCTGTTTCTTCCTCCCTCCTCATGCAGTGCACTTGCCGGCAGGCCGCGCTTGGGCTGCTGCTTCTGGATCTCAATGGGGTAATTCTTTCTTAGCTGCAAGTTACTGCGACTTGCGGCTGCTGACTCGAGGTTACTAAGCTCCCATTCACTGTAGCAACTTGCGTAGCTGTGTGGTATTAACGCCTAACGGTCCTCTGGACCTTGTTCATTGCTTTTTGTGGGCTGGCTTTGACAGCCCTCCCCCCCTTAATACACACGTCTCTTTTCTCCACCCGTTCTGACATAGCATCTTCAGGCACCTCTGTCACTGTGGCCCCTTCGACCCTTCGTCAATTCTTTTCGGGCTGGCTTTTCACAGCCCTTGCACCCATTGGGAGAGCCACTTCTTCTTTGAAGAGGTGGCTGGTTATGAACACCTTCTGTACACACCTGGCTGCCTTTGACAGCCGTTCTTTAAATAACAGCAGCGGCATTTTCCTTGCGTATGTGCATGGTTCTGCGGTTTCGGGCCCCTTCGGGTCTTGTCCAGTTCTCGTTGATCTGGCCTTTTGTTAGCCATCGCCCCCTTGGTGGGAAGAGATTCCATTCTACGCTGGCCTCTCACCTTGTTCGTTGTTGTTTGGGCTGCCTTCTCACAGCCCTCGCCTTTTTGTCTCTTGCATGAGCAGATGTATAGCCTAGGCTTGGCCTCGCTTTCGTTCATGCGCACAGCGCCCCGTCGTCCTCGGCTGCCAGAGCACGGCGGGACGACGGGGACAACGTTGCGCAGAACTGCGAGCCCCCGTCGTCTCTCGGCGCCCCAAAGGTGGCCGAGGCATGGCCGAGGCCGCCGCCGGCGCTGTCGCCGCCGCCGCTGCGGGCGGCAACGGCGGCGAGCGCCTCGAGGGCGGTGGCGCCGGCCCGGCGGCGGATGAGGGCGCAGCCCCTGCGCCGGACGCCAGGTCGGTCGTCGCCCATGGGCAGTCTGCCCGCAACTCCCCTGAGCCTGCAGCCATACTCCAGCACTTCCTGCTGTAGGCGGCCGGGCCGCCTGCCTCGCGTCGCTCGCTGCCGCCGCCGGCGCAGCAGCTGCCACCGTCACCACCGCCGTCGTAGTCGCGACCATCCCCCCGCTTGGTGCCCATAATGGCTGCAGCCGCAGCTGTGGTGCCATTCTCCCGCCGGCCGCTGGCAGCTCGCATGGCCCTCGGGGCGCGATGCTTGCAAGCTGACCCGCTGAGAGCGTCGCGGTGGGCCGCTCGTGTTGCTGTTTCGCAGGCACCCATCTGACAGTGGTGGTGATGAGTGTATAGCGCGGCATCATGGCCTGCCGGAGGAGGTGAAGCTCCGCCCACCCGCTTGCTGCGGCAGGCCCTACACCGGCTTTCGGCAGCGGACGAGCAGCTGCCGTGCTGCTTCATCATCTGGCAGCCATGCTGATGGTGGCCAACCTGCTGACAGGCTGCGAATGGCAACCGCCGCAAGGAACCCCGCTCGCCTCAGCGCACTCGTTTCCACGGTAAACTTTGCCGGCCTTGCACATACTTTGACGTCCATTAGTTGGGCTCCTCTACTCCGCAGCATGCTTGATGTAGCTACTTTACATGCAACTGAGATGCTCATCTGAGGTCACACGACGCTCCTGGGATGATTTGCTTGCTTGCGCCAGACGAGCGAGAGGATAGGAGGAGGGAGGGCCGCAGCGACAGTTGGGCAAGGGGCAGGAGGGACGAGCTGCACGACAGGGATGAAGAAGATCACCAGGGCCGCAAGTGGGACCGGCGGGATGACAGGGAGCACCGCCGTTCTGCAGGCTACAGCAATGTGGGGTTGGAACGTGGCGGTGACTATGAAGGCCGCAGGTCCAAGCGCCGGTTCGAGGAGGTCAAGTCAGAGATTGGCCAGCCGGCAACGCCTGAAGAGGAGCAGGGTGCCAATGGCAGGCTGGAGCGCGAGGAGTTCCGGGACTCGCGGAGGGGCGACCACAAGTACATCGGAGGCTCACCAAGGGAGCGCGAATCCCATCGCGACAGGCGCGGTGGCCGAGGGGCAGACGGACGGGGGCCCATCTCGCGAAGTCCACCGCGGGGCTGGAGGGAGGAGGGAGGTGATTTCAGGAGGGTGGGGTTGAGAAGTCGGGAGCAGGAGAGGGGTGGCATGAGAGAGAGGGGTGACGGTCCTTACAGGGGCAGCAGAGTGATGGTTGACGACGACTATGGGCTGCCCGGTTGGCGTGATGCTGGTGAGCGGCGGCCGCGAGGCTTTGCTGGTGACCAGGTTGGCAGCATTGGAAGCGCAGGCGACCGCTGGAAGCATGACATGTACGAGTCTGCGCAGCGCAGCCCATCACCACCGCTACAGCAAGAGGATCCACTGAAGAAGATTGAGGAGCTGCTCGCTAAGACCTGACTTGCAAACGTTTCCATTTGCTATAAATTAGTATTTTCCACTGGTGTCCTCGTCCTGAGTGTTCATGTCCCACCAACAAAGACAGTGTCAGAGCTGCATGTGATGGTATTGTGCAACTTCAGCCCCCAATTGCACGGACTGTCTATGGCTTCCGTGTGAATACGCTATGTGATGTCACACTAGTTCTGGATGTGGGCATCACCACCTCTAAGGCATTTCGAAGTGCTTCTGCTTTTCATTCGTCCTCTGCATGGTGCCTTTCACGAGGGACACAGCAGAGCGGTGCTGGGACACTGCAGCAAGTCAGGTGTAATGCTGACTTCACGATTTGGCACACGCTCGCTAAAGAGCTCACACTGCGGCTGTCACACTGGCCTCAAAGTTGCACCGCTACTTTTGGGCAAACCAGGGATCTTTTCAATGTGGGTTCATGTTTCGCCAATGTCCAATCCATGCAAAACACCTCATCCGCTATTGACAGAAGTGGCCAATGATACAGGGGTAGATTGGTGTAGGTGACTCGAGTGGACGGCTTCCGATCAAGGACCGGCGCGCATCCTTCAAGAAGTGGTGGGAGGGGTTATAATGACCTCATAGAGCAAAGCACTGCAACAAAGTCGTACTTGCTACCACACCTGCCCCAGACAATGGACTAGATCTACTGCCGGACCAATTGCAGGCGTGCATCTATATCCAGCTGGTTGGCTTACTTGCCAGAGAAGGTGTCAAAGATGGTGGTGTGAAGGGGATCAGCGAGGTGCGTAGCCCAGTTATCAAGCGGGCCCTTGCCGGTGGCAGCAGCCTGGGCGGCGAAGCCGAAAGCAGCGACCATGGCCAGGCGCGCATGCTTGAGCTCCGCAACCTTGAGCTCCTCCAGTCGGTCGGGGTCAGAGCCGAGGCCGAGTGGGTCAAAGTAGACACCGCCCGGGTACAGCCTCTTCTCGGGATTCAGCTCGGCATTGCGCTGGAACTCCACGAAACCAATGACCAGGACCTCAATGACCACCAGCGCAGAGATGGAGAATGGCAGGGGCAGTCCGAAATACGATGGGCCCTCATCCAGTTGCACCTGCAGGATCAAGGCCAGGGCCGTAGGTGGTGGTGAGAGACGTGCAGCAAGGTCAATCAAGTGCAGCGCTGATGTGGGTGCCCTACTGAATGGTGAAAGCCATGATGAGGACCACGAACGAACCGGGCTGGATAGAAAGTGTATTACACATCAGCCCAGGTGACAATGCAGACAGCTAGGTCTGGGGGAGGACAACAAAATATGGATGATGGTGCGTATCCTATGCCTGTACATGCCAGCACCGTGGTGCATTGGTGTCTACTCCACGGGACGTTGCTCGGCCACATTGCCAAATGCTCAGCCAGTGGCGAAGAAAACAAGTCGTAGCAGCAATAGAGCTGAAGAAGTGGTCAGTGGCTCCTCAATGGCTGCACCGAGAGGGGACGACAGCGGGCAACAATGCCCTCTGCAACTGCCAGTTGTGGCGGGGTTGTGAGGAGCGTGCAACGGACCTTGCCAGCGTCCTGCCAGGTGACCCCGGTGAAGGCCTCGACAGCGAGGGCGCCGACAATGGCGAGCATGGCCCAGCGGCCGTGGATGAGCTCGTTCTCGCGGAAGCGGGTGAGGGAGAAGGCCTCGCTGTACGGCACGAAGGGCGTGGGCGCGAGCTCGGGGCGGCGGTCCACGCGCGCGCCCAGCAGGTCGCCGGCCTTGTTGACGGCCAGGTTCTGGTTCAGGCTGTCCAGCTCGTACTGCAGGTACTCGGGCGGCTTGCCCAGGCCCAGCGGGTCGAACCCGTAGTCGCCCGTCAGCGAGCCGTCGAGCCAGAACGGCGGCTTGGCGCCCGGGAACCACAGCGGCCGGTCCGCGCCGCCCGCCGCCTTGCTGGCCACGCGCTTCACCGCGCGCGCCACGCGCTGCGGCGCGCTCTTCTTGGTGGCGCACGACACGCGCGAGCCGTTGGACGCGCCCAGCGGCGCCGCCAGGCTGCGGTCCACCCACGACAGCGCGCGCGCGCAGA
>WELB01000358.1:0-30182 GCA_009602725.1 Spirogloea muscicola | reverse complement strand
CGCCCCCCGCCCCCGACCACCGCCGCGCCAGCCCCTCGCCCGCGCGCGCGGGCCCTTCCACCAAGGCTGCTTAGCAGGGGTTACCGAGTGCTTCTCTTTGTGTGCTTGTTTTTCTCAGCGCTTCCCCTGACTTCTCGTACTTTGTTGATTCTATTTTTTGGCTCGCTTTTCCAGCCCCTATTCTCAATGGGCGAGCCGAGCCCTTCTCCCATCATCGCCGTGGGCATGCTGCCCGCCACTCGCCAGCCGCATAGCAGCTGGGATGCGTTGCCCCGAGCGCAGCTCACGGATTCATGCAATCCCCCCAAGTGTCGTGCTCAGTGCTTATGTTGATTCTCGCGACGCTGCCCGTGGCTACGTCCATAACACATGACAGCAGATTCTGTGCCCATGTCCGGGGACTTGACTTGGAATCAGGTGTCGCTGCCGAGGGCGATGATGCAACTCGGCAGGGTCCCAATACTGGATGTCTGTCGTCAACCAAGTCGTCTAGAAAATGCGGGTGCACTTTGCCTGGGCATGACATGACAGGCAGCAGGACGAGGGGCTCTGGTTGTTTGTCACCGACTGCACTTCATGGAGCTTCACGTTAGCGTCACCCTAAACCCTAGTACCTCAGTAGACCCCGTTGCAGTCGGCAAGACTGCCAGCGTAATTGGCTTTGCCTTACGGTTGTTGGTGGTTGGCTTAGTGAGCCACCGACAACTTCCGCTTGGAGTAGACCAGGACCGACTAAACCGTGGTACAGCTCACTTACAGGACCTTTGGTCCGTGTGAGTTCGGGCATACACGTTGACCCTCAAGAGGGAAGCCGGATGGAAGGCCGTCACCCCCCACCACACTGCAGTCCTTATGCCAAATGTTGCGGTCACATGACAGGTGATGCACGCGGAATCATAAGGTGCCACAGAAGGGTGATGCCCGCCACGTACTTTCCCACCTCACCTTCTCAACGTCGATGTGGCTTAGGGGTGGCGTGCCCGTCTCCGGCCCCCACTGCCACCTACTCCAACACAAGGAGGCAGTGCAGATTGTAGTGTGGGACAAGGAAGCAGCGAGTTGCGCGCAGCTGCTCAGGTATCCTGCCCTGCATGCGGCAGACAAGCATCAATGACGCAAAGTGCCGTGGCTGCATAGTTTACAGGCCTGTTGCACAGCAGCCGGCGAGTTGAGGAAGCCGTTTGTTGAAGGGCAGCCACGCTTGCCATGACGCCACCTGACGCCCACATCGAGTGTCTCATACGCCACCTATATTTTGCAGTACTGCACGCGCTGCACGATAGCCTTGGTGAGCCTGGCATTCACCAGGCTCACCTGGCGCATGCCATCTTCTCCCACTCGTGGTGGTGGTTTGGCTCCTCAGTATAGCTTGTCAGATATGCATGTGCTCACTCGGGGACATTAGTGTCCCCCTTAGCCAGCTCATTACCCACTTAATAGGACATTTGTAAGGCTAGAATTGGCCTCCCTTGCAATTCCATGCGCACCGCGCGCCTTCTCTCCGCTCAAGCACTTGGGCTGCCTGCTTCAGGTGCTCCTGCAGCCGAGCATGCAGCTGCCCCTCTACCAGATACTGATACCCTCCACAGATACAGATGCTCTGTAGATATCTGGGGGAGCCCCAGGGGAGTAAGGAAGCCCAAAAGAGGCTGGCACTGTGGGTCTGCAATATGGATGGCGGCAGGCCCTGTGGCGAACAGGTTGCTAATGAATGGTCAGGTTGATCGCAGCTGCTGCTGGTATGAGGGTGGGCAAAGGTCGTCGTGACAACGTCTGTCAAGTGGCAACCAGCGTGATATATCCAGCGGGTGTGTCCTTGAGGATGGTCACATGAGCAGTGGCAGTGGCCTCAGTCTGCAGGATTGGCCAGTGCATAGACAAGGCCCGCCAACCCCTTTGCGCGTGCCCATGCTCGGGTGCGGGACCTCCAACTTGCTGCTCCCTCGCAGCCAGCGAAGGTCGTTGGACTGGCCGTGTCCAGAGTAAAAGTGGGACTGCAGAAGGAAAGGAAGGCCTCCTGCAGCTCCTTCTGTTGAGCTCAACGCTTTTGCACGCGTTATGGTTAGCATAGAGCTTCGCTATTTGTAGCCCATTCTTGCACTAGTTTCTGTGAGCGAATGTTTTGGCTTGATCTGGCCTCTCTTTCATCCTATGCGCACCTCGCGCGCCTTGCCCCTGTCAAGCGTGAATAACGCATTGGCTCAGCCTGGCCTCTTTCCAAATCAGCGCGCCTGCCTTCTTTCCGCCTTCTGCACCTCCGCCCTGACAGACCTTGTTCATTTCTTTTTTGGGGGCTGGCCAATCACAGCCATCGCCGTCTACAGGAAGAGTCTGGCTTTCTTGGGGCTGGCAACTCACAGCCATTTGCTTGCACTGGAAGAGCTGTTCGTTTCCCCCTGCTTGTACAGACGGCAGCTGTGCCACCTCAGCCGCAGGTCGGGGTTTAGGTGCCCATTACACTTAGGGCAAACGGCCGTGGGTTTTAGCCCGCCGCCCCCGTCCGCCGCCGCCTCCCGTCCCCCGCCGCCGCCGCCGCCGCCGTCCACCGCTGCGCCCCGCGACCTGCTCCGGCTGCCGTCGTAGCTGCTGGTGCCACCACGCCGGCGCCATGGGTGAGTCCGCGTCGGCCCGCTGGACTCGTCCTGCTGGGGGGGGACGCTGCCTTCCCGGTGCTGCAGCCGCTGTACCGGGCTGGGGCACCTCGCCGCCTTCCCCGGCGGCGGCGGGGTGGCCTTGGACGGCGTCCGCTGCCGCCTCCGCATCGAAGCGCCGGGCTGTGTGGCGACGGGCCTGAGGCCCTGGCGCCGGTCATCGCCTCGGGCTGGCCTGAGTTGCGGGCAGCGTGGCCGCGGCATGTGCAGCCAGGATCAAGGTGCACGAGCTGCGGGGCAAGAGCAAGACGGACCTGCTCGCCCAGGTAGGCGCTGCGCCGCGCCCCTGTGCGGCGCCAGCCTGGTGCGCAACGGCACTGCTCGAGCCGCTGAGCGGCTCCGGCTCACTCGGCTTGCTGCTGGCGCCGGGTGCAGCTCAAGGAGCTCAAGACCGAGCTCGCGGCGCTGCGCGTAGCCAAGGTCACGGGCGGCGCACCTAACAAGCTCTCCAAAATGTGAGCCACCCCTCACTGAAAGCCGGCTGCGCCTGTGGCAATGGTTCTAATGGTGGCGTGAAAGTGTTGAGAGCAGGCTGTCTGGAACGCTCCTTGACGACCACCAAAGCCTGACTGCTGTGTCGATGGCGTTGCTTGGATTGCAGCAAGGTAGTGCGGCTGTCCATAGCGCAGGTGCTGACTGTCATCAGCCAGACACAGAAGAAGAACCTGCGTGAAGCGTATGCCAAGAAGAAGCACGTGCCCCTTGACCTTCGGCCCAAGAAGACGCGCGCAATACGCCGGCGCCTTACCCGTCACCAGGTGCGTGTACTGTTCCCACTCTCGTCTGCTTTGTCTACTTGCTTTCCTGGTGTGTCTACATCGCATGTGCTGCGGCACCATGCTCTGACTCGACTGTGCGGGCAATTACAAGTGTTGCATCTGGGTGTCGTTGCACTTGATGTTTGCACGGTGGCAAGAGGAGCAGACTTGATCGAGTGATGTTTTCTGACCTTCAGTGAGCGTGCTTGTTTGGTCGCAGGCTAACTTGAAAACGGAAAGGCAAAAGAAGAAGGAGGCCTACTTCCCTCTCCGGAAGTATGCTGTCAAGGCTTGAGTGGCTGCCCATTGGCCTGCCAGAGGATGAGTCCTATGTTGTTCTGACATGCGCATTGGTCTGCCCAAGAGCACTCTTCCACTTGTTTCATACCAGTGACATTCTCTTGAGGTGCTGAATCAGTGACTGCTGCTCTTTGAGCATGATTTGTACTTGGGAGTAAGGCTGCTGTGCAACTAGTCCAGATCCGCGCAGAGAGGATGCTGGATGCACTTATCATAGCAAATGCTTGAACTGCTCCGCGGCATATGTTCTGACGTTATATTGCTTGCAAAGTTGCTGCAAACATTGCTGCAAGCTCGCCACAGGCGGGCTTGGGCAGTGGACACAGTCGCGAGCAGCTCATAAGTGATCCGTAATGAGTGAGGATGGATGTGCTGACAATGCTGTCAGAATTTGGCATGTCAATGACGAGGAGGCTTGCTAGATGCAGTTGAGGCGTTGAGGCTGAGGCTTCGAAGCGATAATTCTTTGGTTGGCTGTCACATGCTGCTTGACAACTGCTGATCTTGAGGTCCATAGCACCTATAGTTGCTCCTAAGCTTGTAGTCGGTGACTGCAAATTGCAATAATTGGTAGACCCTGCTTCGGTAAAAGTAGCATAATTGGCCATTGGCAGCTGGAGGCGCCCACTTCACTTACTGTACTGTGGCTGATGGGCACAGCATCTTGTCTTTCTTACTTGCAAGAACGTGTGCCTTGCAAGTCCTCCAACTGTGAGGTCCTACCGCAACCAACAGCTGCTCGATTCTTGTGCAAGATCCTGCTGCCTCAGGCTTGTGGTGTGTCACATGCTAGACTATTAGCTTAAAGACTTGCAGCATTATCCAAGAGCAAATGGCTGCCGCATCCTCGCCCTCGTGAAGGCACTGCGTGCGCATTGGTAGGGGCTAACTTTCAATGGGTGTGGTCCTCGCCTCACGTGTACTTGCATCCTGCTTTGTACTCCTTGATGTTGAGAATTTCGTTGGCCACTCACAATGTGAGGCTAGTTTACAATTCCCATGTCGTCAAATAGACAGCCAAGCTGACAAGGATGACTGTGATGTCCTTTTCAACATCCAAGCACCAGCATTACCTACCAGGAGTGACAATCTTCATACTAGGCAGTTGAATGCCTTTGAATGATCGTACACGTGTCTGCCGGTGTAAGTACATGTGGTCCGTTCAGCACTTTGTCCCTTAACGTTCCACCAAAGCGCCTGCAGATGTCAGGCCCGTGCCTTGTTGCATCGGCATAGATACAAAACACGTGAAGAACTTGCATTTAACTTACTAGCGCAATACATAACCAAGTCTTTAGCGTCAGAATGTTTCCCACGTTCACCCATCACAAAGGTACTCGCATCTGCTCACCCTCTTGAGCTCAAAGAGAAACGCAAGGCAGGAGCATCTTCTGTGAAGTAAGGTGCGCACTGATGCTTCAGTGCGTACTGCATGAACTTATGTCACGAGCGAAGGCTGTCACAGTAACAAGTAGACCTGCAGAACTAAGGCTGCCGACTGTCTATGAGCGCTTGACAGCCGGAATTGTGGTTCCATGCCTCCCAAAAGTCCTGTGACAGTTCCGCCCCCAAGCATGCAGCGATCAGAGATGAAGAAGCAGGAGGTGGCCTGCCACAAGGCATAGTGCGCTGCACTGATGCACTGCCAACATGAAGCAGTGATCTGTTGTCAGTGCTGCTGTGCATGGCTGTCACAGCAAGTCAGAGCTGCGTAGAAGCTACTCTATTACGCCTGCTGTTGGGAAGAGGGACCAGCCAGTCGAGCGGTGACTGCAGGCGAGGAGGTGAGGTGGCGGACTCGCGGAAGGGCAGCGGCGTCCGTGTGCAGGGGCTGACCAGGCAGACGGGGAACGTGTCGTCGACCCCGTCCAACGAGGCGAGTAGGAGGGGCAATCACAAGGAGGCCCGTGACAGCGGTGCCGACGGCGCAGAAGGCGCTCAGCTGCTTGGAGCGGTGGGCGTCGTGCTTGGCGATCAGGTCCGCAAGCGAGTCCATGCTTGGCGTGTCGCGCGGGGCGGCGGTGCTCGCAGGCGGCGTGGGCGAGGAGGCGAGGCGGGCGCTGGCGGGTGGTGGCGGGGCAGTGCGGCGCCGCGGGCGCTGGCCATCCGCAGGCGTGGCGTGCCGCGGCCGGCGGTGCCCCCCGCGGCCGGCTTTTGTGAACTCCTCTGGCTCTGGCCAGGTGACCCACTTCCAGGAGCCTGCGTCTCTGACCAGTGGCTGCTTAGCAGGGGTTACTGAGTGATCCATAGCTGCTTTGTCTCTTTGCGCCCCGCGCGCCTTCTCTCTCTTTGCTGGGCACGCAGTGGGCGGAGCAGAGCAAAGAAAACTGCGGCATTACTCCGATTACCCCCAATGCGATCAACTCCTGCCAGCTGCAATCGACATCTTTGGCTGTCTGGGTCCTCGCTTCTACACTGCTTCAAAACATTGCCAATCTAGGCTACACTCGATGCGCAGATGTGTTTCCGGCTGAGATGGGCTTGCCAGCTGCATATCTGTCGCTCTTGCGACGTCGAGTTTCGGCCTGTTTGCAGCGTGCTCAGGCTAGTGCCTTGCACCAGAAAGCTGGGCGAGCTCTAGTAGGTGGCAGAAGGGCTCCGTTCCTGGCATCTAGTATTCATGCATCGAGTAGTGACCTTTATGTTTTGACCCGTGGTTATTGAGCGGGTCAATCTGCTGTAGGTTATGTAGATTTTTAGATGTGCTTGCCTTTGTACCTGGCCATTTGGCCTACATTTCTTTCTAACACACGATCTTTTTTTCTCTTTGTGTGCTTGTTTTTCTTTGCGCTTCCCCTGGCCCCCTTCCTTCTCGTCCTTTGTTGATTTTTTTTGGGCTGGCTTTTCCAGCCCCTATTCTCAATGGGCGAGCACTTTCTTCTTTCGTGAACTGGCGCTTTTGGGTCAGACTGGGACTGGGCAACCCGCCGAGCAGAGGAGCCATTCCATCAGCAAGCGCGGCCACATGAACTGGTGGCTGGGAGAGGCCACCCCAAAGGAATGCACAAGGTCTGAAGGAGCTGGAGTGCTACGGACTAAGACAGCAGCACGTGGACGCTCAGTAACCTCTAGTCAAAAGATGTAAGTCGAAATAGCTCGCAGGCGGAAAGATATCGCCCTGACGGAAGCCGGAGGCCGCCGCCAAAGCGCAGCCTGCGCGCAAGTGAACCGCGAAGGCAAGGGACCGCTGCAAAGAGACGGCCAAGCGCATCCGGAAGACGTGAGCGAAGGACCCGGCGACATTGAAGCCAGGCTGCTCGCCCTGCTGCCCGAGGCGGCGGGCCGCTGCTCGCCGCGCAAGGGGGTGAAGTAGGTCAAGCCATTTTGTGCCAAAGGCGCCGTGTACGTCGTCGGCGAGTGGGACAAGCTCGTCTCCCACTGGGTGATCCGAGTAATTACGTTCATTTTGTGCGTGTTCGTATTCTGTAGCCCTGTCTAGTTTGCCCTAGAGTCTGCCTGAACAATGTGTCGGCTTGAATTGGCCTCCATTTCATTTCATGCGCCCCGCGCGCCTTCTTTCTGTGGTGCTCATCCGTGCTAATGTCACCTTAGGCACCTTAGTTTTAGGTCTCCGTATTATGTAGCCTTGTTTAGTTTGCCCTAGACTCTGCCTGAACAATGTATTGGCTTGAATTGGCCTTCATTTCATGCGCCCCGCGCGCCTTCTCTCTTTGCGCCCGCCGCTCGGCGGACTGCGTAGCCCGACTCCTCCGACGAGCGTGTGGCGCTCCTGGAAGTAAAAAAACAGAGTCGTGACAACGTCGGCGATGAGCCGAGGCCCCCCGCCGAGCGCGCTGGCGACGAGATCGGCGCGCCAGGTGTGGAGGCGGCCATCTGCACCAACGGTCGGAAGCATGTTGCTGTTCACATCCCATTGTGGTGTACATCTGTCCATGTGCTTGCCTCCGTACTTGGCCGTGAAGGCCCTCCATCACTTAACACGCACTCCATGCTTCCCATGCCGAACAGTGCGTTGGCTACGTTTGACCACCCTTTTCATTCCCCTTCTCGTACTTTGTTCATTCTTTGCTGAGCAGCCGCTGGCCACTTGAGTCGCTGTGCGCTGTAGCGCTATCCTGGCCCTTCCAACCTCTTCTATTCCTTTTTCTGGGCTGGCCGATCACAGCCATAGCCCTCTACTACGTTCATCCCCTGGTGCGCTTTGCTCGGCTTCATCGGGCCTCGCTTGTTCGGTTTTGGGCTGGCTTGGCTCACTTCAGCCCTCGTCCCCCTTGGAAGAGCACGGCCAGCACACAGGTGCAAGACGTGGGACATGGACCCTTGTAAGAGCTGCTTCTTCTTTTCGGCTGGCCTCTTCTAGGCATCGGCTTACTTTGAGAGAGCTGTTTGTTGAGGCCAGACAGTGGCACCACCTCCCGAGCATTGAGGAGGCGCGCTGCGCTTCAGTTTCATCACATCAAGCGCGCCGGACATCAAGCCGACACGCTGTTCAGGCAAAAGCTAGTGAAGGATGGGGCAGAAGAAGCAGATGCAGCTCTTTCAAGGGGGGGCCGAGGGCTGTGAAGGGCCAGCCCACACCAGATGAAAGACTTCAAACCACATTGCAGGCACCGAGCTGCAGACCCTCGGCTGCCACTTCCTGGAGACCCCGTTGGATCTTGTGTCGTGCTAATGAAATTGTGCATGTCTACGTGTCCCACACATGCGCAGCACTCTTTCTCTCAAAGAGTACAGGGATATGGTTCCAAAGCAAATAGGGCTAGAAGGTATGATGCTAAGAAGGCCAGCTTCAAGAGTGTCTCAGATGTCATTCGGGCTCTTGTGGCGCATGAGCGTTCTCCTTCCTCAGGCTGGCCTTCTGTAGCCAGCGCCCCCTTCTATTAGAGCTTCTTCTTCCAGCCGCCGCAATTGCTTGCTTTGCACCACCGGGCCGATCACGCCCCAGGAGCAGCCTCTGGCTTGCGCCGCAGGGTTCCTCTCTCTCCTCTCCGCTCATCTGACTCTTCACTACTGACACGGGGGTACTGCGAGGGCCCTAATTGCCAAGCCTGCGGCTCCGCCTGGTTTGCATGCACTCCACACTCCCTCTTCATGCACGCAGCTGGCATTTACAGCCGCCAGTCATCACTTCACCACTTACCAAAGTGCTCCTCTTGCTGACTGCTGCACGTCGCAGCCCTTTTTATGCCCCGTCCTCGCAGTGCCTCCACTCTCCTGCCGACTCTGCCACGCTCGTCCGGTCGCCAGCGGCCAGCCTCGCCAGGCTTCGCCCGCTCCTCATCGCTCCCCACCCTGCCGCGCTCAACGTGTAATCATGCGACTGCTCGTGCCCTTGGCTTGTTTCAACTTGCAGCTGTGAGGAAGCGGTGCCCCGTAACTCAAGTGCGTCAAGGCTCGCTGATGTACGTTAAGACGGTGTCTGCATGCAGTCTTCGCTTTTAGACTTCACAGGGTGGCGGTTGGCAGCTCAGAGGAGTGTAATTGCTGGGTTTCCTCGCCCACGGTGCACACAAGCCTCCTCCTACGCGGCAAGCCTGTGTTCTGGAGCGACGGCAAGGCGTGGTGACTTGGGAACTGGCGGGCCCGCTTGTTGCTCTCCGCTGGGCCGCAAGAGCGCATATCATGCTCGTGGCGAGCACCGTTCGCCTCCGTCAGCCGCCTGCGCCAGGCAAGCAGCGCAGCGTGCGGGCGATGAGAAGAAAGACGCTTCCAAGAGAGTGTACTGACTTGTGGTTACTGAGCGGGTCAGCTTAACGGGTCAGCTTAGCAGCAGGTGACGTACATATTTGTCCATGTGCTAGCCTTTGTACTTGGCCACACATGGCCCTCCATCTCTTAATACACGCACTTTCAGGAGAGGGCGGTGGCTGGGAGAGGCCAACCCTGAGAAATGAATGAACCAAATTCGAAGGGGCCAAGGGAAAGCGCTAAAGCACACGGAATCAAGCAGCTACGAAAAACTCAGTAACCCCTGCTAAGCAGCAGCAGGTCACAGAAGCTGGTCTCGGTTGAGGGGGGTGCACAGGAGGGTGCACAGGGAGGAGAGGGCTGTCCCGACAAGGGAGAGAAGGTGCGTGGTGCGGAAGGAAAGGTTGGCCGATACAAGCCAGTACATTGTTCAGGCAGAAGCTAGTGCAAAGAGTGGGGCGATTGAAATGAAGGCCTGCGAAGGAGCTGCTAGAGGAGGGTAAGGAAGCAGCAATGGCAGGAGTCCGGGCGTGTGGCGGAAAGGAGGGCCGGAGATGCCGCAGAGCGGAGGGAGCCGTGCTGACGGGGGCCATGACGACTTGACCTGTACCGTTTG
Source organism: Spirogloea muscicola (assembly GCA_009602725.1). Taxonomy (NCBI): domain Eukaryota; kingdom Viridiplantae; phylum Streptophyta; class Zygnematophyceae; order Spirogloeales; family Spirogloeaceae; genus Spirogloea; species Spirogloea muscicola. The sequence continues at coordinate 20,208 of WELB01000358.1, read as the reverse complement.
TGGAGCTGCTAGAGGAAGGTAAGGAAGCAGCAATGGCAGGGGGGGTGGCGGGGGGGGGGGGGGAGGGCCGGTGGTGCCGTGGCCGCCAAGAGTTGGATGGCCGAAGGGACAGAACCTCGCTCGTACTCAGGCCGTCGCTGCCCGTGAAGACAGGAGGCGCTTGGTAGGGGAGGACGAGCTCGGCTCCCGCCGGGGTAGAGGAGGCCGGGGCGCCCGAGGCCGCCGCCGCAGGACTTGAGGCGTCGGGAGGAGCAGCTGCTGCTGGCGCAGGCACGGAGCACTGCTGCCCAGCCGAGGGTGACCGGGGGAACTCGGCAGCGGCGAGGCATCCAGAGGGGGGGGCCAGGGTCTGGCGCGACCTTGAGCGTGGCGCCCGAAGAAGCCCCGGGGCCTGGCGCGGCCATGAGCTCGTCGACGCCAGCTCGCCAGCCGACGGCAGCGGGGGGCGAAAGGACTGCCGCCGCCGCTGTGGCGGCGGCGGCGGCGGCGGCGTGGGGGCCAAGCGCGGGTGCGCCAACAGTCGGGTTTGGGGGGGGGGGGGGAGGAGGCCAAGAAGAAGGCGAAGGAGGAAAACGGCACTCTGCCGAGACCCGGAAGCAGCAGCCATAGCACGGCCAGCGCGCGAGGACCGCATGAGCCAAAGAAGAAGAAAGTGCTCGCCCATTGAGAAGCCAAAGAGCGCTGTAGCGAGACCGCCAGCCTCGTCCGAAAGACCTGCGCGAGGGGAGCCGGCAGCCTGACGAACCCGGCCGCCGCTCGATGGCCTCCCGGGCAAGCCTCTGGAAGAGGAGATGAACCAGCCACTGCCGAAGGCCCCGTGTACATCAATGGCCAGTGCCGTGAAGGTATCGCCTGGAGGGGTGGTCAGAGTACTTGCGCTCCTTACTCCGAGCCGCCAAAGCGACCGCGTGCCCGACGAGCGCCGCCGACTTCTCGGGGTTGGCCGAATCAACGCAATCTGCAGTTACCACATCAGCGATGATACGCGGACCTCCTCTTAGCGCTTCCCCTGGCCCCCTTCTCGTACTCTGTTCATTCTGTTCATCCTTTGTTGGGCTGGCTTTTCCAGCCCCTCTCCTCAATGGGCGAGCACTTTCTTCTTTCTTCCTCCGGGCGGGATGGCAACGAGGTCCGCGCGGCGAGTGAAGCTGTCCGTCAGCGCCCCGCAGGATGGGCATGATCGTCGAGTTCTCCACTGCCACCTTGTAGCCGGCCTCCAGGAACACACCCTGCATGGTGTCTCGCAGGAGGTCGTGTGAATTTCCCGTGTGCGCAGCGGAGCATGTGGACCGCCAGCGCCGCAGGGCCATCGTGGCGGGCACCGCACTCGCACTGTTGGACCCCGACGAGGCAGAGAGGGAGGAGGCCAAGGAGCCGGTGGGCCGCCGTCCTGAATACCGCGATTGAAAATGTCAGCGCCGCGTAAATGGGGAGTGCTGAATAGCCACGCCGCCGCCCCGAGGGAGGAGGCGGAGAGGATCCGGGCGCGCCCTCGGATGTCGTGTGGCGGAAGGAGCACTCACCACCTGGTCATAGGCCGCTTTGTCCACAAGCGCAGTGTAGCGGGTCTGGGCCCGCAGGTCGGGGGTGTGCAAAAAAGGTAGGTACGTAGTGGTAGAAATTACAGTCTTGGGCTACACTGGCCTTCGAGACGGTCTCAGGCTACACTGGCCTTGAGACCTGGGGTGCCATGAAGGCCAAATGGCCAGCCCCCAAAACCCATGTAATTGTTTGCCTGACCAATGATGAGGGGTGCGGAGGGTCGGGGCCGAGCAGTCCACTCGGCCCAGTCTTTTGCTCTTGCCAGAACTGCCCCCAGCGCCGCCGCCGCCGCCGCATTGCCGTTGTCGCGTCTTCGCTGCTGTCAAGCCACGCCAGGAAGGCGTGGGCTCGCAGGAATGGCAGCCGCGCTGCTAAGAAGCCTTACCCCGGGGGACTCCGCCGCCGGTCGCGTCAGAACCGGTGCACAGGTAAATCACGAAACATCATGACCTTGTGCGTGAGGTGCAGATATCGAGTATTGCCTCAATCCGCTCTGAGGCTGTCCTATACAGTCTTGCGTCATTTACTTGTTGAAAGTTTCCTTACTAGATCTTGTGGCCAGTGACTGGTTCTTGCACTGCGGTGCCGGTTACTGTCACTTGGAATTTGCACTGCGGTGCCGGTCACTGTTACTTGGAATCTGCACTGCGGTGCTGGTTACTATTACTTGAGACTTGCACTGCGGTGCCGATTGCTGTTACTTGGAATTTGCACTGCGGTGCCGGGTACTGTGAACGGGAATCTGCGGTATTGCCTTGAGCTGCTATTGCTTGACTTGGGTCTCTCTGCATTGAGTACCGTGTGTCTTGTTCTCAACATCCGCACTTTGACACTGATTTGCAATCATCCATCACAAGCTGAAAGTCTCCTACCGTACTTTTACTAGACACTGTTTCCAAACATGTTCTTGTTTGCAAAGTAGGAATACCTAGCTTCGTTTCCTGTCATTCACAATGTGTGCGCTGCCTGCCACGTAGACTCCAACAATTGGTCAGAAGTTCTCACCTGAACTTTTGACTAATCCTGTTCTATCGACGTTATGTGGCACTCGACATTGCGTTGTGGCACGGGCAGCGCATGGAGCGAGGAAGGGGGGGGGGCAAGCCGAGCGAGCACAACGCTGCTCCGGCGAGACGGCGCGAGGGGGGGACGGCGAGGGTGTGCCGGCCGTGAAAGGGGCGGCGCGGGGCCCGCAGGCGGGCAAGGTNGCGCATTCGCTTTGATGTCAAGTTCCCGCCGCGCCTCAGTGCAGAGCAAAAGGCAGGCGTGAAAAGGCTCCTGGGCGGTGGCACCGACTGAGTGGTGCAGGCGCTTGACAGGGCCGTTGGCCATGTATAGCTCGTTGTTGGTGTAAGGCTAGCAGCAGAGGTCCTCTGTGCCGCCACTTGGAGTGGATGGAACTGGCGCAGGGACGGTGGTGGCAGCAGGCCGGTGGTGGCAGGCTGTAAGGCCCAGAGCAGCCCCCTGGTCACTGCAGCGCAACAGCCCCTCCCTCACCCCCTCCCTCCACATCTCCCACCTCATACAACCGTCCACTTCTGTACCCTCCTGAATGCATTGCCAGACCTTTGTAGCCGGTCATACCTCTGCCTCAAGCTGCTCAAGCTGAAAGTGCTCTACGAAGCACCCAACTTGACTCCATGCTTTTGAAATGACAAGATTGCGCAAGAGCTTGGGCAACCCAGTGCTCCATGTGGTGGTTTTCGATGTATGCATGTCCGCTTATCTGCATGAGAAGTGCACATGACTGCTGCAACATCAAACCTTAAATCCCAGTCTGCAGATGCTGCTGCAACAAGTAGACCATCTCATCCACTGACAGGAAGGCTGTCAGGGTCCCTTTCCGCCGCGCGCGGGCTGGCGACCGCCGCGCAGCTCGCCTTCACCGGCGCGCGCCTGGCACAGGTCACGTTCTCCAAGCGGCGGCACGGGCTTTTCAAGAAGGCGGACCAGCTGGCGATCCTGTGCGAGGCCGACGTTGCCGTCATCCTCTTCTCCTCCACCGGCCGCCTCTTTGCCTTCGCCAACAGCAACACCAGCGTCGCGGTGAGCCGCCTGCGCGCCGTCCAGGCCCGGCCACCAGCACCGACCTGGCCGTCGCGACGGCTCCGATTGCCCGCCGGGCTCGCCGCCAGGAGACGGATGGCCTCCTGACATCCTCTCGCACCCGGTGCCGCGCAACAGGAGGTGCTGGAGAGGTACCACAACCACTCGCCGGCGCCGGCGGAGCAGGGGAGGAGCCGGCAGGACAGCACTGACCAGCTGAAGAAGCAGCTCCGGGGCGCGCATCAGCAACTCGGCAGCCTCATGGCCTCCCAGGCCCGCCTGCGCGGCGAGGACTTGGGCTTGCTCGCGCTCACTGACCTCGAAGGTGAGTGAGTGCTGACTAGCGGCCGCCGCTAGCCAGGTGCTGCCAGGGGCGTCATTCGCCAGTCCCAGCTCTTCGTGCGCTCCCCGTCATGGTCTGGGACCTGGCAGTGCCAGAGCGAGGAGCTGCGGCCGCCGTGCTGGCGTCGCGCTGAGAGGCTCTTTGCTGGAACATGCTCTGCAGCGCTGGAGGAGGAGCTGGAGCAGTCGGTCAAGAGGGTGCGGCAGCGGAGGCAGGAGATGATGGAGGAGACAATCGTGCACCTCAAGCAGCTGGCGCAGCGTCTGCAGGAGCAGGAGCAGCTGCCGCAGCTGCCGCAAGTGCAGCCACTGCCGCAGCCGCCGGCGCCGCTTCTGGGGCCGCTCATGCAGCAGCAGCAGATGGAAGGCCTGAACCTGGCACTTGCGCAGCACCACCAGCAGCAGCACCTGCAGGAGCTGCAGCGGCACCGGCAGCAGCAGCAGCAGGAGCAGCAGCAGGACCAGGAGCAGCAGCGGCAGCGGGACCAGGAGCTCCTGCCGCAGCGGCCCTCGGCCGCGCTGGGGGGCGTGGCAGGGCCATCGTCGCTGGCGGCATCGCTGATTCCCGCCGCGCCCTCGTTCCAGGGCCTGTACAGTCAGGCACTGAGCCTGCCGGGCCTGCCGTGGAGCCTCCATCTTCCGCCGTCCTCGGCGATGAGCCTCCAGAACAGCGCTCAAAGCCCCATGCTCGTCACCCAAGCGCTGCCCAGCATGCTGCTGCCGTCGCAGCTGACAGGGTTTGGGCTTGACGCCACGACAGGGCAGGGCGCACACCTCAACATCACGCTGCCCCAACTGCAGCGTTTGCCACAGCTCAATCCCCCCCCGATGCCGCGTGGCCTCCAGGCGGCACCCGCTGCCTTGGCAGAGCAGAAGCCACTGCTGCAGCAGCAGCTGGAGCAGCAGCAACAGCAGCAGCAGCAGCATCAGCCGCAGCTGTCACAGTTGCTGCAGCCCCCGCAACAAACGCCGCCACAACAGCAGTCGCCTTACCAGTACAACATGGCGGCGCTCGCGGGCTCGTATTTGAGCTTGCAGGAAAGTCAGCAGCAGCGACAACGGCAGCAACAACAGCAGCAGCAGCGGCAGCAGCAGCGGCAGCAGCAGCAGCAGCAGCAGCAGCAGCAGCAGCAGCAGCAGCAGCAGCAGCAGCGGCGGCGGCGGCGGCAGCAGCAGCAGCAGCAGCAGCAGCAGCAGCAGCAGCAGCAGCAGCAGCAGCAGCAGCAGCAGCAGCAGCAGCAGCAGCAGCAGCAGCAGCAGCAGCAGCAGCAGCAGCAGCAGCAGCAGCAGCAGCAGCAGCAGCAGCAGCAGCAGCAGCAGCAGCAGCAGCAGCAGCAGCAGCAGCAGCAGCAGCAGCAGCAGCAGCAGCAGCAGCAGCAGCAGCAGCAGCAGCAGCAGCAGCAGCAGCAGCAGCAGCAGCAGCAGCAGCAGCAGCAGCAGCAGCAGCAGCAGCAGCAGCAGGAGCAGCAGCAGCAGCAGCAACATCAGCAGGAGCAGGAGCAGGAGCAGGAGCAGGAGCAGGAGCAGGAGCAGGAGCAGCAGCAGCAGGAGCAGCAGCAGCAGGTTAGCCTCCAGGAGCTGCTGCGGCAGGCACAAGAGGAACAGCATCCAGAGCAGCCAGCACATCAGCGGCCTCTTCCGCCACACAAATCCCCCGGCTCCCCAAGCCACGAAGCTGAGTATGGTTAGCGCCCACGCAGCCCGCATACTTGCAGCCACTGTCGCTGCGGGGCCTCCCCTGCTTTATTGCTACAATGCTTATTCATGGATACGGCTGCAACAGTGCTGGCCCTTCTCCGCAGCACGCAGGCACTGCTGCGTCTGCCGATCTTGCCTACCTTCTGGAAGGGCCTGTCGAGCTTGCGACCAGACACTTGCTGCAGCCAGTTGCCGGCGCTCTACTTTCTGATGGAGTCGCTGTTAGTGTTTGGTCGCACGCTCGAGAGCCCCTGCGTGTGTGGGTGTCGAGTCGGGTCGCAAAAACTACAGCCAGACTTACTGCACAGGTCAACCCTACTAGAGCATTCTTTCCCTTTAGTCCGAGAACTACAAGATCCCAGTCTTATCAAAGTCCTGGGCTCATATTCTTGCAGGCTAGACTGCCTGCTCTGGTCACGCACTCCCAGGCGCACATGCCAGCCCCTGACCATGCCTTCTTCGCTTCTCACGACTCATGCATTCTTGCTCCTGAGCCACACAGGCTTCCGGTGTTTGTCGACAGGATTGCTGTGCAGGGCTGCTGAGCTGCTCTCAGATTGAGCTCAGACTGGGCTACTGACTTGCATGCACGGATGCGAGCACCAGCAAGTGGCGAACAGGTAGGTCGAGAGGGTGTCCCTGAAGGTCAGAAGGACCCATGCAGGGGGAGAGGCGAGCTGAGTTGAGAGAAGGAGAGTAAGCCAAGCGGGCATACACCTCATACTGTGCCCGCCATGGTCAGCAGCTGCAAGGGCTTGTCAAGCATGTGTTGCATGCGATGGAAAAGGGAGCCGTCGCTTGCCCTTATGATTGGGGTCAACAGTATTGAGGTGAAGGTAGCACGGTTTGGAATAAGCAATATCAAAGGTGGAGGCGGGCACGGAACTGCTTGGGTTGCTATCCTCTTGACAGACAACGAAGCCAAGGGAGACTAAGGCTTGGGCTGCGTGAGGAGGATTGGTCATAGGTACTTCCGTGGAGAAGTAATTGTATGGAAGTCATGTTACCATATGAGTCAGCTTGTCCACCGATGAGAGAAGGCGCGGATGAAGGCAACGGAGACTCATGGAGAGCTGCGGGAGTCGACATTGGGCGCACATCAGTAGCCAAGATAGGGGCGCAACTGCTCAAGCGGCGAATGAGGCACGGCTCCAAATGTCTCGTGCAGTGCATGTAATGAATCAGCCGTCTGGTCAAGCCACATTGCTCTGGTATCATTACATGACCGGCCACGTGGGACAAGTGGCCCGCCAGGTGGCGGGCTGACTTGCCGGGCAAATGCCCCACCCAGGGGTTGGGCCCCGCCCGTTTAAAATGCCCCCTCGCCAGGATCCACCCGTTCAAGGGACGACATTTGGCCTGCCGCAAGGCGGGCCTTGGGGCGACCCGCTCACACCCCTGGAGGGGGAGGTGGCACGGGGAAGCACAAGGAGCCTTGGGGGCTGAGGTCCAACAGGGAGTTCAAGCCCGGGAAGCTCAGGAGCAGCCTTGCCGCTGCTCGCCGCCGCAGCCGCCGCCGCACTCCGCTGCGGGGCCTGCTGCGCCGGCCTGCGCCCAGGAGGTGGAGTCGCCGCCGGACGGCGGCGCCACAGGGCCTGTCTTCCGCTGCGCCTATGCGCTAGTGCTTCACGTGTAGTGGGTTGGCCTCTAAACCCCCTACAGCCAAACTCAACAAGGACTGCTCACCCTAACTGCGTGTGTGGGTTCTCTACAGTGCAACAGCTGCTGCGCCAAGAGCCCCTGGCCCTGCTGCAGTTGTGGTGGCCTTGGAAAGGTGGCAGCGACGACAGCATAAGCTGCGGAGGCTGGGCGACGGAGGACATGGGGTTGACGCCAGAGCGGCTGCAGCGACTGAGCGAGGGGCCGCGGCGACGCCAGCAGGGCTTGGTGTGATAGAATATCAGCGGGCACGAGACCTGTGAGCACATCAAAGAGAAGGCGCAGGGTGCACATGTGTAGAGACGTAAGCCAAGCCGAGCCATTACAACGGTCTTTGCAAAGGTCAACGGGAGTAGAGAAAACAGGGCTGCACGAAGTGTATCGCACGAGAAGCAGGGGCCTAGGGAGCAAAGACAGAGAAGGCGCGCATTGCACATCACTGGGGAGGGAGGCCACGCAGAGGCATTGCACAAAGAGAAGTCGGAGGAGCAGAGTGGCGTGCGAGCGACTGTCCCTGGCGGTGCCGCTCGGGGCGTTGAGAGTGGGGCCAGGAGCGGCACCGTCGTGGACGAGCGAGCAGGCTGTGCAGGGAGACAGGACTCAGTCGCTCTCGGAGATGTGGCGAACCTGGCCTTCCACAGCCCCCTAGCCAACTCATTACCCCGTTACTGGGACATCTGTAGGGCTAGACTCGGCCTCCCTTTCGATCTCAAGCGCACCGCGCGCCTTCTCTCCACAGGCCATACGCAGGGTAACTCCCCTCGAAGAAAGAAGAAAGGGCTCGCCCATTGAGGATAGGGGCTGGTAAAGCCAGCCCAAAAAAGCAGGGGGCCAGGGGAAGCGCTAAGAAAGACAAGCACATAAAGAAACATAGCAGCTACGAATCACTCAGTAACCCCTGCTAAGCTTTTGCCTTGGCTCTTGGTCGTTGGAGCAGACGGCGCAAGCAGCCTTCCTGGGCTGCAGGCACCAGATCGCCTCCCTGCTCCCCATGCGCTTCCCTTGCCTCCACGACCCTATACGCAATGTGGAGGAAGGCTCCTTCCCCTTCCAAGCGTATCTGAGGAGCATCCGCGACTCAGTCATCGGCTCTTTCCCCTCTTTCCAACCCCTACTCACACCATTCTCCGCCCTTGCCCATGCTTCTCATGGAGGGGCACAATCCAGACTGGTTACGGCAGTGGAAGACGAGCGCCGCAGAAGGTTGAGGAGGCTGCCAGAGATTTAGAACAATCCAAGGAGCTTGGCAAGACTTACTTCTCTAGCCACACCTAGTGCCACTGACTGGATCACCTCTCCCCCCGTCGCCAACGCCTTCAGCATCAGCTCCGAGGCCTTTCAGACGTCGTTTCAAGTCTTCCTCGATCTCCCACCTAACTGCCTGATTGGGGAGCGCCAATGTCAGTGCGGCTTCCGTGCAGAGGGTGCTGAGCTCGCCACTCACATGCTGAGATGCCCAACTGGACCAGAAGTGGTGGGCATTCGTAACCTCCTTCGCGATGCCCTGGCGGGCTTGATGCGCGACGACGGCTACCGTGCGGTCGTGGAAGTCAACGATATCATGCTTATCACCACGGACGCCCAGGGACCAGGGACGTCATTGTCGCCACACACTTGACATTGTGGGCGTGCAACCTGGTGGAGGACCCCGGGCCCTGGTCGACGTTGTTGTTACGGAGGCGTATAAAGGTCCAGCATCGACACACATTGCTGGTGCGGATCAAAGAAAAATGCAGCACTACCCCCAATGCGATCAGCTCCTGCCAGCAGCAATCGACATCCTTGGCTGTCTAGGTCCTCGTTTCCACACTCTCCTTCAAAACACCGCCAATCTAGGCTACACTCGACGTTCAGATGTGTTTCCGGCTGAGAGGGACTTGCCAGCTGCATATCTGTCGCTCTTGCGACGATGAGTTTCGGCCTGTTTGCGGGTTGCTTAGGCTAGTGCCTTGCACCAGAAAGCTGGGCGAGCTCTAGTTAGTGGCAGAGGGCTTCGTTTCTGGCATCTAGTATTCATGCATCGATTAGTGACCTTTATGTTTTGACCCGTGGTTACTGAGCGGGTCAATCTGCTGTAGTCTATGTAGATCTTCAGATGTGCCTGCCTATGTACTTGGCCGTTTGGCCTACGTTTCTTTCAAATACACGTCATTCTGCTCGCTAAGCAGCCTCAGGTCAGAGAAGCTGGACTCCTGGAAGTGGGTCTTCCGGCTGCTTTTTCCGTCCCACTTGCAGCTGCTGTCCAGGGGCTACTGAGTGGCAGTGCTTACTGATCAGTTGCTTCCCTGATCTGACTGGGCTTCTGGCTGGCTTTCACAGCCGCTCTTTTGATACCAGCAGCCGCTTTTGGGGCCTGAGTCGTCATCGTCTGTCAATGCAGTATGGACCTAGACTGTGGGCTGGATTCGTCGGTTTAGCCCCTGTTGGAACTTTCTTCGTGACGGGCATGAACCGTTGCCTCCCTCACTTGATGAGCACCGCGCGCCTCCCCAGCGGCGGCTGCCGCAGCTGCCGGTGCTCCCTCCCGCCCCGGGCTTGGCCATGCCACAAGGCCAGGTCCACCACCTGCCGCCGGACGAGCTGCCCCCCCCGCCCCTCCCCCCGCTCGGCGGTGCCTCCGCCGCCACCCCCGCTGCCGCCGCCGGCGCAGGTGGCGCGGCCTTCAAGCACGCCACCGCTATTGCCAGGGTGCGCCCTGCCACCACCCTGCCGCCCCTGCCGCCCCTCCCGCTGCAGCCCGGCTGCGTGGTGGGACAGGCGGAGGACTGCCTCCGGCCTGGATCCTGTGCAGATGGCTGCACGTGTGACGCGTGGAGCCGCCCTGTCTCGCGCCGCAGCTGCAGCTGAGTGCCTCAGGTGGTCACGAAGCCCTCAAAGCGGCCGACAGTGCTCCTGCGGCCACTGCCGAGCAGCGCAACGGTGCTGGGCAGGTGCCTACTCTGACTCCCGCCTCCTGTCGCGTGGATCCGTCCCGGAGCCTTGGGCGCGCACGGCTCTGACTCCGTGAGCTGCGCACCCTGGCAGGGGCACGGCTACTCTCCCCACGGCCTGATCGTCCGTGAGGGAGCCAGGGATAGGGAGCTCAGCTCTGGTGAGGGAGGTCATGCGCTCCGGCAGGGGCCCGAGGCATCTGCTCACTCCTGGGACGCAGGTCTGCAGCTAGAACGAGCTCGGTCCCCCACTCGCAGCGAGCCGCCAGCACCACGGCAGGGGACTGCATCGGGGCTTCTCTGTGGTTTGCCAGTTGACTCCTCCATCTTGCCTTGGTACTGGCTAGCGCTGAGGCGCTGTCGCTCTTGGGAGCTGCTGATTCTCGCAAGCTGGCACCTCCCACCAGGGCCAGGGAGCCTGCCGCTGCCCTCCCAGTCCCCCCTGCGGGAGCACGACGAGGAGGATACCCGCTGTGTGTCCTCTGCCGCGGATCCTGGCAGCAGGCGCTCCAGCAAGCCCAGGGGCTCGCGGCGGAGCGCGAGGGAGGTGAAGCGGCTGGGCGAGACGATCTACAAGGGCCACCGGAGTTACGACCTCATGCTGAGCCTGCAGCTGGGGATCCGGTGAGTCCGCTTCATCCTTGAGCAGGACATGAGCAGGAGGTCATCGATGTGCGCTGCCGGTCCTGGCTGTGCAGCGGACGCCAATGATGACCACCTATGCATCCGTGGGAGCCAGTCGTGAGATCCCCCTGGTTGTGCCTCTGTGGTCCTGGGCTGGTGCATAGGTACACGGTGGGGCGCAGGGCACAAGCAGCGCCGCAGCCCCTGGTGCCGGCAGACTTTGAGAGGCGGGCGGATGCCAAGCTGACGTTCCCGCGTCAGGGCACGTCCAGGACGCCACCTCATGAGGCTCCCAGCTTTGTCTGGAAGGAATATGCCCCGGCAGTTTTCAGGTGCACTCAGCAGCCTGTGGAGGCCCCGATAGCAGAACCTGCACTTTCCCAAACCCTAGAGCACTGACCCCTAGCTAGATCCTGGGTTTGTACTTCCGCCAGGCATCTCCAGGAGATCTCGTGCGTCGATCCCTCAGATTACATGCTCTCCATCTGCGGTGATGGCGCGCTGCGAGAACTGTCCTCCCCTGGCAAGTCTGGCTCCATCTTCTATGTCTCCCACGACGACCGCTTCATCATCAAGACCATGCGGAAAGCAGAGGTCAAGGTGAAGACAGCAGTGGATGCCGAGGGCCAGCGTCAGCACAAAGCGCATTAGCTGCCAGTCCCAGCTTCCATCTCATGCTCGCTCTAAGCCGAGCCCGTTCTCCTACCTTTGTTAAGTGGACAAGGTCTTGCCCACTGCTGGTGACGCGCTCGGCTCGCACGAGCACGCTCCTTGTAGCATGAAGCTCTCTTGTTGTGCTTGCTGCAGGTGTTGCTTGCCATGCTGGCGGCGTACCTCACCCACCTTCGGTTGCACGAGAGCACGCTGCTAACCAGATTCTTTGGCCTCCACCAGATCAAGGCCCATGGCGGACGAAGAGTACGGAGCTTCCTGGCCTCGGCACCTAGCACTGCAGCAGACATGCTTGCTATCCATCTCAGGTGCCCCACTGGAGCCCCCGAAGTCGAGAAAGGGCGGCCTGTATGATGATGTGATTGGCGCATGCCTTGAAGCAGGTGCGCTTTGTGGTGACCGGCCACTTGTTTGCTCCGGAGCTCCCGGTGGACCGGCGTTACGACCTCAAGGGCTCAAGCCAGGGCCGCTCTGCCAACAAGTTTGAGATTGATGAGACGACCACCCTCAAGGACCTGGACCTGGAGCACGCATTTGTCCTCCACGATAGCTGGCGAGAGCCACTGCTAAGGTGACTGACCAACACCCTGAAGTAGCATCAGCTCAACATGGACCTTGGACCCTGAACACTACACCGCTGATCTCAACTGAGCAGCTCGATCCCTGAGCTCTTCTAACTTGGGGGAAACAGACTGGAGTTGTGGTTGCCCCATTGCTATACACTGCAGGAGACTGAGTGCAGGGTGTGCTTGTACAAGTTGCTCAGTGCTCTTACCTCATACATCTGCCATGCATGGCCGTATTTATGTCTCATTTGTCAGACCGGCCTTCTGTGGACTGCAGCCAAATAGAGCATGACTGCCGGTTTCTGGAGGAGCAACAGATAATGGACTACAGCTTGCTGCTGGGCGTCCATGACATGGCCACCAAGCAGCACTGTCAGCCCTCGCCCTTCTCCATCAACCCATCTGCCACGCATGCTACGGCATTGGAGCAGTTTAGCAGCGCTGACAATACCACCAGCACCTTGGTTGTGGGCAGCCGGCAAGCCAATGGTAATCGGTCCTCCCTCCACGTGATTGGCAATTACTGTTTTCAACTGTACTCGTATGCTCACTTTGGCCTCTCCCTGCAGCATCAGTGTCAGCCTTGCCAGCTCAAACAGCATCAGTGTCAGCCTTGTTAGCTCAATGTACTTGTCACTGGCTCTGCTTGAGCTTCCCAGTAAAAAATTTGTGCATTGAGTATTGTCACCAGGTGAGTTGCCGCAGTCAGACACAACGCCCCATGGACCTTCCTTCACGGACAAGGCCGAAGGCTTGTCGCAACGAGAGGATATGTTCAGGCAGCAGGCAGGCAGCGCTTCTCAGGTCTCAGTCCTCATCCACCACACACGCTTCAGTCACTCACAAGAACCACGCTGCTCAATATAGGCAGCACAAATGCCACAGTCAGTCTCTTCTTGGGGGTACTAAATTTAGGCATGCAGTAAGTATTCAATGGAGGTGGGATCTGGAACATATCCTGTGCCTCCTGGTCGCATGTTGCAGGCACGAAGCCCGTTGAGGGGCACCGAGCGGTGCTATGGGAGCCCACAGCTGTCCGGTTGGGGCTTGTACAGGGAGACTCAGCTCGGACAAAACATGCGGGCCACAGCTGTTCGCTTAGACAGTTGGAGCGGCCTCCCAGTTGCAAACTTGGGGCAGGCAGATGCAAAGGAAGTTGTCCTCTGCATGGGCATCATTGACATCCTGCAGGTGCATGAAGCTGGGGTGCTAGGTTTCTGAAGCTGGTTTCCTTTGACACAGTCCTGTATGCAGACAAGCAATGCTGTGCTGACTGCCTCAATTGCTCCTCCTTGTCAGTTGCAACATGCACATGCCTGACAATGCTGGACATATAAAGAGCATTCACAGTCTGGCTTTCTGGTTTGCAGCGATACAACGTGTCGAAGAAAGTGGAGCATGCCTTGAAATCGCTCCAGTACAATGCCAACTCGATCTCTGCCGTCGACCCGCTCCTGTACGCGAGGCGCTTCCAGCACTTTGTGGCCATCACTTTTCCAGATCCAGCTGCCACGACTTGTGTTGGCTTACCAGGTCCTGAGCACCCTCTATCTGCAGGAAAGCCTGCCACCTCTGCATGTTCACAACATCTGCAAACAGTGTGAGGTTTTTGACAAGCTCAAGTACCGACCGCAGCAGCTAGTAATTGTCCCTCGCCAGCAGCCACTCACCTGACCCTTTCTGTGCCAACCCGCAACTTTGGAGGACCTGCGCTCACTTGCGCGTGCAAGTGATGGCTCCAGCACAGTGGGGGGCCGTCCTTGTCTACCATGAGTCAGGGTGGATGCTAATTAACCATGCCTGCGCTCATGGAGGCAGGCAGTGTGTGTCTCGCTGGGGGCACATCCAGCTGCTCCTTGACCTGGCTTCCAGAGTACAGAGCAGCCTGAAGCAGACTTACCTGCAGGGCAAAGGCAAGCCCAGCAGGGAAATGAGCAGGTCAACTGATACCTGGAATTGAATCACTGGCACTGCTAGAACAAGAGGGTGGTTGATGTGGAGATCAGCTCAAGAAAGTGGGGAGGGGGGCCCAGGCAAACAGCTTGGCATGCCATATGTCAATGGTGACCTGCTATTCCTCAGACGTCCCATGCATCCCTTGAAGCCTTGAGAGGTGACAACCTGCGATCACTTGGCAGTTAATGGCAACAATATGAAGGGCCATGCAATCTTCGTGCTAACAAAGATCTAGTTCCAAGAAGTAGAACATGGGTTCATAAATTGTCGTCAGATCCAGACAGTGTTTATGCTTGAACGGTGAACGGTCCCTTGCAGCACTGGTGCTGCCTCGGACAGTGTTGCAACATGGAACTATTCTTTGGGACGCTCAGCAGTCATAAGATTCACGAGTTTCATGTACAGCCATGCATAGCAGGGTCATAACCTTCACAAGAAAGCCTGCTGAAGCATCGTCCTGTAAGTCGCAGGAGACAATGTGGCAGGCCTGGACAATCTGGAACATCATGACCAGTCCTTCAGATAGCAACAAGTGCGTGTTTTCATTCGATCAACTGATGTTATATTTTAACGTCATAACATGAGGAGATATGAGGCGGGCAACACACTGTCGATGCTGTTGTTGGTGGCTTCGCCATTATCGATAAGTTCAGCATTAGGAGCTGCAGATGAATGGAGCTGTTGAAGAAGGCACTCTGCAGGACTGAAGGCAGATCAGAAGACTCAAGTTGTGCTGCTCCTGCGCAGCTGCAATGCGCAAAAGGTTGGTCACACAATGTACACAGACTTTTACACCTGAAGGACCCCTTGCACAAGCCAAATAATGCAATTTCCCAGGTAAGCTGCTATACACCATACTCTTCCACTTGTCAAGCGTGCTTGTGTTACTCTTCGTGAAGTTGGTGTAGTGTGCTGCTGGTTCTCCCCATGACACTCTTGCGCAATCTTACGGCACAGGGGTATTACTGTTAGATAGCTTCAGCCGAATGTCCAATTGCTCGCCTGCTCCTGCCCCCGCCGCTTACCCCACCCCTACCCCAATCACCACAGACGTCCAGGGACGCCATCACCGTCGCAACCTAGACATTGTGTGTGTACGACCCATCGGAGGACCACGTGCCTTGGTTGATATGGTTGTTACGGAAGCATATAAAGGGTCCTGCGTCGACCCACATTGCTGGCCACGCAGTGTCTAGCGCAGAGCAGAGAAATGCATCGTCACTTCGACTACCCCCACTGTGATCACCTCCTACCAGCCGCAGTCAACATCTATGGCTACATTTGTCCTCTTTTCCATACCTATCCAAGAGTGTTGCTAGTCTAGGATATGCACCACGTGCACGACGTGAGGATGTGCTTCCGGCTGAGATGGGCTTGCCGGCTGCATATGTCAGAACTTGCGCGCCGTGTATCAGCCAGTATGCAGCATGCTTTGCCCCAAAAAACAGGGCAAGATTCGTTGAGGGCAGAAGACTTGTATCTGCTGTCCCGCATTTAAATATCACACAGCGACTTCTACTTGCTGACCTGTAGTTACTGAGCGAGTCTTGTACGCAGCAAGTAATGTACATCTGTAGATGTGCTTGTCTAGTCTAAGACGTAGGCCAATCAATCCCCCTGTCACTCATTACACAATTTGTATCTGTCCCCCGCACCCCCCGCTCCGCCCTCTCCCCCTTTGCGAGCCAGAAACTGATCAGTACACATGCAGCTACGCTGTGTCGTGGTTTCAAGATGCTATTATCACCTGAGAGCGAATGAGCAAAAGCAGTGGAGTCTGGCCGAGTGGGATTGGCCCCCCTTAAGCTATTGTGCTTATATAAGCCAGACACGGCCCAGCATACACAGTGGACTGTGATTGTCATGCACTTCTGGAGCTGGGGGGTTACCCGGGACAGAATTGGGGAAGAAGTCACAAGCATAGAAATCTTGTCGGCCAGAAGCTTGTGAACGGTCCAAGTGTATTGCGAGTCCACAGTTAATGACCTGCTCACTGTGACGATAGGACAAGAAGCAGCTATGCTGAGGATTCGAGAGCCGAGCCTGCATAGTATCAAGTAGCAGAGGAATCATGAAAATTATCTAGCTTTCTTCTAGTGTGCATGTATACTTGCACATACTTGTCTAATGGTCTGCCTTGCTGAAACAGAGCCTGGCACATAGCCTCCGGGACAGCGGCATTTCTCACAGTTGACCCAGAGCGTGCGACATAGCCAAGAATGAGGTCCCCAGCCCGAGTAGGAGCTGGCTGCAATACACTAGCAACTACTTCCTTTACAACTCAAACGATGGACCCTTTTATGTGCGAGATATAGCTGAATCAAACTTACTGCTGAAGCGCAGGTCCACAGATGCGCGCACTCTGATGACTACTTACTGCATTTTGCAGTCACTTTCGGGGGAATTGTGCTCAGCAAATCGACTTGCGTATGACAAAGACAATGTAGCTGGGGCTGCGCGCCCCGAACGAGTCTACCCCGTTCAAACGCCTGCATTAGCACTGTGACGTGGTCCAAGTCAAGGCTATGTACGCGGTTCTAACATCTATCCAAGGGGGCTATTATCTCGACAATCTTACCAAAATTGAGGGTGAAAACATATATACTGTGTGCAGTCTGTGAGTAATTTGTGGTGATTGTTAAGGATCAGGCGAGAAGGCTGACACGCCTGCGTCAGGACAAGACGTGAATAAGACTTCATGAAAGGAAAGGCCTGCTCAACAAGTTGCTCAGCGACATGGTGGCCAAGGGCATGGTGGCCAAGGGCCTGGGTCCGATTTTGTGATCTCATAGCGTTCAGCAGTCTTTTCTTGATGCGAAGTGAGGCGGTAAAGAGGAGCATGGACATGGCCATGGGCGTGGTTTGGTGCTGCACTGCACGAGGGAATCTTTCGTGTATTCATACAATCGAAGGCCAAAGTGGCCAAGTACAATGGCAAGCTCATCTGATGACGTACATTACCCACTGCACATTGCCCGCTCGTCATACAAGGGTCAACACATACAGGTCGCGAGTCGATGACTGGACACCAGATGGCGAATTCCAAGCCCTTCTGCCACCAACTAGAGCTCGTCCAGCATTTTGGAGCAAAGCATGAGCCTGAGAACGCTGCAAACAGGCCGACACTTGACTGCGCAAGAACGACAGATACGCAGTTGGCAAGCCCATCTCGGCTGGAAGCACATCTGTACGTCATGCATAGCCTAGATTGGCAACATACTAGATTCCACAGGAGAGAGTGGAATCGAGGACCTATACAGCCAAGGATATCGACTGCAGCTGGCAGCTGCAGCTGATAGCAGTGGGGGTAGTCGATGTTGTGCTGCAGCTTTCTTTGTTCTGCACTGCCCACTGCATGGCCAGCGATGTGGGTCGTTGCCGGACCTTCGTATGCGTCCGTGAGGACGACATCAACCAAGGGCCGTGGTCCTCCACCGGGTGGCACAGTAGCACAGTATTACGAGTATTAGCATAACACTAGGCACGGCTCCCATGCCTCGGCTTCTGGCTGGCCTGGGGCTTGTGCAAAGACTTTTCCATTTTTGGGGCGCCCGGAAATTGCCTGGCGACTGGCGACTGCTGGCGACTGTAGCCGTCGCACTTGCACTCCCGTCCCGTCCCCACGGCTGCGCAGCTGCTGAAGCTGCCGCTTTGCCGTCCTCAGCCTCTGCCCCAGGCCTGGCTCCGCCTGCAAGCCCATGATTCACCCGCGGTGGCCACTCTTTGCACGTGCGTCCTTGGCTGGGCGCGCAGCTCCGGCTACGCATAGCGAGAGACACGGAGATGCACCGCCACTGCAGCCACCACGCTTTCAGCACAAACCTTCGTCCAGGCTCATGTATTCCTTGTGAGGTCGCGGCAATGCTCGGATTCGGTGCTCTTGCAGAGACACTAGTCAAGAGCTGGCCTCGATTGTTGTGCGCATGTGCGTGACTACCACAAGCACCGACCCAATCGGGTCGGCACACAAAATGACGATGACAATTGACCACGGCTGACTCCCAGGCCTCAGTAACTCGCCAGGCGTGCTTGATACTATTGGGTGCACTTGCTTCACTGTGCTTAGGGTGACCGGGGAGGCAGACGTAAATACAGAGAGGCAGTGGGTGCCTCACTGCTTTACCTGCTCAGGCGTTATATGCAGACTTCTACGCATGCCTGCCTGGCCTAGCCAGTCCACAGTGGCCAAGCCTTATGCTGGCTTTGCACTGCCACTTGTGACGATGCCACTGCAGTTCTGGAAGCCAATGAATGTTGTGTCACTGACCCGTCTTCTTACGTCGTTTGCCACGGACTCTGAGGTCTAAGGCAGACTATGCATGACGGCTCAACAAGATAAGCTAACTAGTGAATATGATGGTGAATGACCCATGGTCTACCACGGAGCTGCTTACATGGCGAGTTGGACGCCACATAGGTTGAAGCTTTCAAACTCTCGCATCCAACCTATAAAGTCAGCCCAATAAGCTAAAACACTGTATGGTAGCTTTGTGCCCTGTTCCAGTGTAGGCCCTTGCCCGTTATGAGGGAGGCAGCAGCATGCAGCTGCAGTCTCAGAGCTTGATTGATCCCCTTGTAGGGGCAGAGGCAGGCGCGACCTCGCAACGAAGTCATCAGATGGTACTGACTCTGAGCCAGGCCTACATCGGCACCACAATACAACATGCTCTTCAACCCCCAGCGCATCTGTGTTGAACTCTCCTTGGAGCATTGCCACTACCTGGTCACAGGACGATGCCAAAGGTAGTTAAGGTGCATGCACCCTCATCAACATGCCCACGGCATGCAATCTTTGTTGTGGTCAAGGGAGTACCGGCAGGTCAACCTAAGAAAGCTGACAGACTTAGCAGCCACAGTCACAATGCAGATGTGTTACTTCATAATGCTTTGCACATAAAAGCATCTGATGAGCTATCTACGGTGTTTGGGACCTGGGGTTTGGGGTTTAGAGTCTGGATTCAGGGTTTGGGGTCTGGATTCAGGGTTCAGGATTCAGGGTTCAGGGTTGCAGAGCAACGCAAAGCAATGCAAACATTTCCGTCGTGTGTTCATAAGCAAAAACAGCTCCATGGCCTACCTTGACAAGGCCATGTTTCGAGTCTCCTTCTCCACTTCTAGCTTTTTAGGATTAAGGGTTAAGGTTTTCAGGTTTGGGGTCTGGGGTTTTGGCGTTTGGGGTCTGAGTTGAGGGTTGAGGGTTTAGGATTTAGGGTTTAGGGTTGAGGTTTAGGGTTTAGGGTTTAGGGTTTAGGGTTTCGGGTTTAGGGTTTAGGGTTTAGGGTTTAGGGTTTAGGGTTTAGGGTTTAGGGTTTNGCAGGGAGGAGGGGGAGAGGGGGAGTGGTGGGGGGGGGAAGGGGCAAATGCCGAGCTGGACCTTCCATGAGAGCCGGGCAGATGCAGCGGTTGTGGGACAGCATGCCATATGGCTCGCAATTTGCGACCTCGGTGCCTCCACCCTCCTCGGTTGTCCTTCCTGCGCCCATGAGCAGGGCTCCTAGTGCTGACATTGTCAGCAGGCGCACGTCAGGATTGAATGAGGTGAACAGTGTGATCAAGGAGAGGGGACCAGCAGGCGAGGGCTGCGCACCGCCGCTGCCCGTTGCAGAGGGCCGCGCGAGGGCCAGCTCGGCTTCCTTGCACATCAGCTGCAGCGCTGTACAGTTGAGGGGCGGGCAGCCAGCGCTGCCCCCCATTCTTCTTGCAGGCCACTGCTCTCCTCTGCCTTCATGGGCTGCCGTTCTGCTACCTGAGGATTGGCCAGGGCAACTTAAGCGCGTGCACGATGAATTCGTGGCGCGCCCGCACGCTGCGGAGGCTGCAGGAGGGTAAGAGGACAGGACCTCAGCTGACCTGGGGGGCAGGGCCGGTTGGCAGCCTCCTCGCACGCCGCAAGCTTGCGGCGGCAGACGATGGTGGCAGCAGCAAGCCGCCGGCGGAGCAGAAGCTCGCCGGCCCGTCGCTGGCCAGCGACTCCGCCAGCGCGCAGCACCCAGCGCGCTGGAGATGCCGCACCGCTGCTGGACGACAGCAGAGCGGCAATTCCGGCCAGGGCAAGCACGGCTGTCAGCGTGATCCGCACGCGGGCTCGCTGCCTCTGCGAGCACCGCCGAATGTGCGCTAGGAAGCCGCCGCCGCCACCGCCGCCGCCGCCGCCGCCGCCGCCGCCACTGGGG
>WELB01000357.1:73674-85230 GCA_009602725.1 Spirogloea muscicola | reverse complement strand
CTCCCGCCCTCGCCGGGCGCCTGCTGCCGCGGCGCCGCCATGAAGTTCGGCCAGCAGCTCGCGGCCTACCGCGCGGACTCGTCCCCGCCCAAGCTCCCAGGTCCCTTCCCATGCTCCTCCCACTCCCTCCTGCCACTCCGCTGCACAACTGCCTTGGCACAGCCGCGCCTCCTCTGCTCGTACGGCCGCTCGTCTCCAGCGGGCACACAGTACTCTCGCCTGGCAACGACGACGAGCCTCGACGACACCTGGATGAGGGCCTCCGTCTCCTGGCATGGCCCTTGCTGGGCCTGGGGGCGCGGTCGTGCTGCTACACCGCATGGATTCATTGTGATGAGATTGACCTGACCTACCGCCGGAGCAGACAGCCATAGCCACGGCGGGGACTGCTCGAGTACCGGCCCACATGTGCTTGTCTGCTGTCTATTCTTTGCTGCCTGGACGAAGCTCACCATAGTAGTCGAACTTCCGCTCGCTGTCCACTGTCCATGTCACACTGAGGGAAGTGAGGTGCTCATGCAGACCATCTCAGGACTGAATGGCGGCACTGTCAGCTCGCTGATGGGCTTGGGGTCCTTGTGCTGCAGTTCTCGACTTCAAGCTACTGAAGAAGATGCTGGCACAGTGCCCTGGCAACATCCTGGATGCAGACGTGGTTGTTCCCGATGAGGACCGTGACCCTGGTAGTCAGAGCCGTGATGCAACCACAAGTCGGCCCACCTGCTCGAGTGAGCAATGTGACGCCAGATGCCGCTTGCTGAGGTTATGTTGATATCCGGACTCTCATGTAACACTACAGGAGAGACCCGAACCATGGCGTTGTTACCTCGCAAGTGTTGGCCTCAGTGTGGGGCCATCCTTCTCTGCAGAGATGTACCCGCTCTACACGCTGAGCTCTTGTGGCGTGTTCTCAGCGTGTGATGCCAGCTTCTTCCAGGAGTTGACGCAACAGATCATCATCGTGTTGAGCTCCTTCAACAAGCGAGCAAGAGTGAGGCCAATGGGCATCACTGCTTGCGCTTTTCATCGTCATTGCCAAGTGGCTCCACAGTCACAAACCAGCTGCTTGTTCACTTTGACAATACCATCTCAGAGTTGGAGCTTGGGCTTGGATCTCCTCTCTTCAATCAGCGTTTGGCCCAGCATGCACGGGTAGCACTGAAAGCCATATGCTGCTTGTCTTTCAGAAGCTGTTGCGACTCCATCAATCAAAGGGATTGAGGAGGCACTACTACATGCTGAAGGTAGTGTTGTGCCTGGGATTCGTGCCTGAGAGTCATACACAAGCCTGCTATTCTGTTGTTCTCCTGCCAGTTCCCGCCCTTCTCATCTGAAATGGCACTCCTCTGCACGCACTGTTTCTATCTACTTGCATTCTTGCTCCGCCAGTCATGTTGCAGTGGTGTGTCATTGTAGTTGAAATTCATCTGGAGCTATGCCTCATTGTGTGAGGCTGGGAAGCATCTTGAAACTTATATTCAGATGAACAGCACAGCTGTTAGAAAGATTCTCAAGAAATATAAGAAGGTATGTTGCAGTGAACGGTGATGGTAGCTGTCATTGTGAAGGTCATTCCCTTTACATAGCACAATAAGTGTTAGATGGCCGGCAATGTAAGGTCCTACTTGCGCCATGGATGTTGTGCATATGGTTAGTGTGATTACCCAAGGGTAAAAGCCCAAGCGGACTTCTGATTTGAGTGTTACTCAGTGGGACCATTGCTGTTAAAGACATATTCACATGCTACAGTCAGAGAGTAGGACGTTGTTGTGACGTCCGGGAGGCCAAGTCTTGTGAGCTGCCAGAGTAGCTAGAGGCCCACAAGCGAGACTGATGAGTGCATGATACTGCGTCAACCAGATCCATGGAGACTACTGTGGAGCACATTACAGAGCAAGTCTTGGACGGTGGCAGCATCTTCTGGATCAGTCACCCTTCTTACTGGAGATCAAAGCTCTTCAGTACAATGTCTCCTCTTGTTGTACATTGCCTGATCACTCTGAGGAAGTTGGTGATTCTGCAGTTGCGAGCAGTCTTCAAGCACCCCCTTCTCAGAGAACTCCAATGACCCCCATGGTTGTTGTGGGTGCTTTGGTCGACTTGACCTGTCCTGTGTGCTTGGTGAGTTCCTTCCTGTCGCAGCACTGCTTAGTTGAGCCACCTGCTCCATCATTCTGCCTGCTCAAGGACATGGATCTTAACTCTGCTACGTTCTCAAATGCCCGAGGATGTCAAGGCTGGTACTCATGGGTGCAACCCGCTAACCCTGCTCAAATACAATTCTAACCTGGTACAAAGGTTGTTGCAGGACCTTTTGTTTGACCCCATCTCCTTGAATTGCGGCCATGTTTTCTGCAATGGATGTGCTTGCTTAGCAGCGGGGGTGACAACCTTCCAAGGTGCTCTGGCTGCACCAGCAGGCTCCAAGTGCCCATTGTGTCGACAGGTATCCTCTCATCCAAGTACAGCCTGCTGCACAACTCTTGCTATGTACTGGAAGGAGATTGATGAAGCTTCCTAGGTGGGAGGCACATGTTTGTGATGAGAAAGTCTTTCCAGCTACGGTTTTCTCTGACCAGGACAGAGGGAGTCTGGTCTGGTGTGCAGTCTGGTGTGTACTGTGCTGTTCTACGGATGACGGAGCTGCACATGATGATCAAATCCCGGTGATCCCCTTGACATATGTACCACGTGATTGTCAGATACCTTGCATCTGACCTAGACTTTGTTGTTTTGGGGTGGGCTGCGCTCTACATTCTGCGCACGTCATCCTCCATAGTTGTGGGGCAACACTGAGGCGGGCAGGCAACTTTGAGTGCCGAAAATCCCTAATTGCATGCAAGAAGGGGTGCACTTACTCAGCATAGCAAGCTGCTTCTTCCAACATGCAGGCAACCAGTGGAATGGGAGCAGCGCTACGACCAGGAAAGAGCAGCTTTTCTGAGGCAGGCCAGGGAATACTGGTCACGCCAAGTCCAGGGGATGCTGGGCTACATTTGAGAAAAGGCTGGGTTTACAGTTGACAAATTGATGGTGGTAGTCAGCAATGACTACCACCAGCCCTTGTACCTCCACGCATTTATGCTGTGCTCAATTAGTGCCCTTACTTACAGGAGCCACTTCTTGCCATTCAATTATAGAGGACTGGTGCAGCTAGTCAAGCATTGCATGTGTTCTGATAGTATTTATCATGGTGCTGAGTAGATTTTCCAGCCAGGTCATGAAGTTGTAGGGAGGATAGGATAGACAGTGGGACACCAGTGACTCATGAGACAGGAAGGACATATTCGAGTAGCACTAAGCGGACTGTTGGACCTCCAAATTTGTGTTCTACCAAGCTTCTTGTAGAGTGTCCACAATGGACATGCACTAACTTGTGCAAACGAAAGTTTTCGCCACAGCGACTTGTTGACTGTCAAATCAATTGCGAGTCAGGCCCACTGACCTACTCGTGCTCCCGAGAAAATGACAGAGGCTGCTTTCATTTATACTAGTGATCCATATAAATACAGAGGCTAGTGTCTCTTAGGAGCTTTGAAATATCTGTGCAGTGGCATCTATGGTGCCCATTTGCAGTGATCCTAATGTGTCATTTAGCAGGCACAGTGGGATGCCTTGACTATGCCTTGGCCTTCACTAGCTCTAGTATAACAAGCATGGGTCTTGCACAATGTACACAACTATAATGTACACAATGTTTCCATGCTCCGGGGACTGGCTCTGGAGACAAGAATGACCTGTCAAGATGCCTTTCTATCATCAACAAGGCCTTCCCTGCTGGCGACAATCCGAAGGAGCTCTTGGAGCTTTGTAGCATTCAGAGGCTTACTGATGTAGGCGTTCATGCCTGCTGCCAAGCACACATTGCCATCACCGGCCATGGCATGAGCTGTCATCTGCAAGCATCAACAAATTAGTTGTGTCTCGTCACTGCGCGAGACGGGCGAATTCTGAAGTGTGAACAAACATGTGCCAGCATCAGTGATGGTTGACAATGGGAGAACATTATGAGTAGTACGTCAGCACGTGTGGGTCCCCTCATTACCTCTTCTGCAACCTGACACGATGTTCGAGGACTAGCAGCCTCCCGATTTCAACCTGGACAGAAACTTGCAGGTAAGGGAAGTGGTGAAACGAGGGGTTTCTAAGAAGCTTACTGCAACAACTGGGGTAGGAGGCTTTCCAAGGTCAGCTTCCAAGCGTCGAATCCTTCTTGTTGCTTCCAAGCCATCACATACTGGCATCTGGACCTGCACCTCAAAATGGAAAATTTGAAAGATGTTCAGAGCCCTATGTGACATTCGTCTTTCATCTGTGCCATTCACTCGACCCCTGCTTCAGATGAGTCTATTACATGACCAATCACTTCCAACGTTCGGAAAAGTTGGTCCTATGTTGAACTGGTGACATACAAGCCGCCCTTTGAATTGCTAATTTGAGGACTCGAACTGACAGACCATGACAGAGCCACTGCCAAGACAGACCATCACAGATTTACTGTGTATACCGACTCCTGCAAGAGCGTAGCACTAGTCTCACAGAGCAGTGGCTTCCAAATGCAAATTGCAATCGGAGGAGAACTGGACATCATTGACAACATGCTGCAGGTCAAGAAGCAGGTCGGCAGCGCTTACATCCATAAGAACGAGATCAAAATGTGTCTCTCGGAACATCTCCAGAGCTTCAGCTCCAGTGTTAGCCAGCGTGGGTGTGTGGCCCCACTTCCTCAGAAGTGTCAGAGCTACCCGCTGATTTATGACATTGTCCTCCGCCACCAGGATGTGGAGCTGCTGAGGAGCCTTTGCGCCACCCACAGACTCTAGTATGCCTCCGGAACTTTGTGGACTGAGGTCCAAAACTGCTCGAAGCTGCAGTGCTTTCTGCATGGCTTTTAAGAGGACGTTTCTCTTGATAGGCTTCCCTACATGTGTATCCACGTCAAGCTCGGAGCACCTGCAAGGGCAAGTGGATAGTCAAGAAAGCTTATAAGAAGTGCCACTGGTAGTAAGTACTTTTTACTCCTCATGGACTTGCTAGAGATGGTGCGCCTCACGCGCCCATTTTCTAGGCAAGTGACGGGTGCTGGTGTCATCTTCCAGCATCTCCTGTAATAACCAACACCCAAGGCATAGCTATATCGAGACTACTCACCTGGCGATGTCTTTGTGCCCACATGAGGTTAACAACACAATGGGCAGCCTGCAGCTTTCCAATCGGTGCTCAGTCCCAGGAATTGATGCTCCCGAGGCTGTAGTAGCCCGGGCAGTGCCAACTCCGTGTGCAGCTTCACCTAAGCCCGCTGGAGAGTGACAGTCAGGAGACCTTGTGCAGAAATCGTTCGTCTCATGGTGTACACCATGCGGAGAGGTGGATGGTGTCGCGTGCGCCGATCCTGACCCCCGCTCTTCCATCAGGCTGTCAAGGACGTAATGCTCACACCGCCCTGGGCTGCAGTTGCTGCACTGCCCGCCATGCCTGCCGCTTGTCCTGCCAAGTCTGGGAGTCTCGAGGCTACTTGCATACTGCGAAGCTTCTACAACCTGCTCAGTAGGTTGCATGCCAGCTTCTGGCTCGCCTCCTTCCGGTTGACCCGCTTCAACACCCTCTTTTGCCCAGACTTCCAGCAGTTGTGGGTTCTGTCTGAGGTTCGCCAACAACTTGCCAACTTCAGACTTCTTGTAGTCAGCCTCGCCTTGTCCACGTGGGTAGTCGGAGCCGATCCAGAGGTCCACAACTACTAGATGGAATCGCTTCCCACCAGCAACCGCTTCCTCAAGCAGCTCTGAGCCCTCGTCCACAGATGATACACATGAACACCTCACAGCCCATCTCTGCAGTACCAGGAGCCAACTTGCTGAGTAAACACTGTGACCTTAGGACGGTTGGCTGAAGTTGACATCTGGACTAGGGTGCAGATCCTCCCAGTCCCGTCCTTGACAGGGACCAGACGAAAAAATTTCCAAGCTGATAACACAAGCTTACCACCCACCTCCAGAATGGTTCGAGTCATCTCCGTGCTGGTCTTGTTGCCATCAATGATGAGCACTTTCAGACCGTCAAGGCAGCTCGCCTTCTTCGGGGCAATTGAGCCAGGAATTGGTGTGGGGGAGGGTGGGACAAGGAAGTGTGCAGTAAAGAAGAAGCTGGAGCCCTTCTCCTCATCACTTTCAACCCACATCCTTCCATCCATGGCGGCAGATAGACGGCTCGATATAAGCAGACCAAGTCCAGTACCTCCATACACCCTGCATGGAATACTTTGCGTGTCAGTGTCTTGTGGAGCCTCTCGATGGACGTCACAACATGCGGTAATAGAAAGTCAAAGCTGAACGAATGGAGGGTCCCATCGGGATCACACATTAGCTGTATGTCAGCTACCACAGAAGGCTCACCTGGTAGTTGATGCCTCGACTTGGGAGAAGGCCTGAAAAAGTAGAGATTGCTTGCTCTTTGGTATGCCAATGCCAGTGTCTCGCACGCAGAAGAGCAGCTGAATGCGGGCAGGATCGAGGTGCTCCACGATTGAGGCAGTGACAATGACCTCCCCATCTGGGGTGAACTTTATAGCATTGCCTGCACAGATCAACAAGAGGCACAGTTAGTGCCCCACCAGCACAGAGGAGCACATCCTTCTACTCAATTGCCGCCCGGTCTGGCTATCCAGCACTCAGTCTGCCCAATGCTTCTGCTACCAGGCATGCAGTGCCGCAGATGCATTTCAAAGCGCTCAGCTTGGTAGCGCGTCTAGCATCATGCTACCTGCACAACAGCGCAAATGGTAGCTTCCGTACTTACCCACGAGATTCACAAAGATCTGGAACAGCCGGCCAGGATCACCAATCAGAGCATCTGGGATGGCAGGCTCGCACATGCTTGCCAAGAAGAGGCCCTTCTTGCGCGCTCTAGCTGACAGCACAGCAACTGCATGGTCTAGCTGGTCCAAGAGGGAGAACTCAATCTGCTCCAGGTCCAACTTGCCTGCCTCTATCTTGCTGAAATCAAGGATATCGCTGATGAGGCGTAACAGGTGCTTGGCAGAGAACAGGACCTACAGCGATCAAGACAGTGGTAGCTCTCAGTACTTTGCGAGAGCCTGCATGCCCGTCGTACAGCAGCCTACACCTCTGTGCCTGCTGTCTTTCTCTAAGAGCGACCCATCGAGAGCAGTCTCATATTGTTGGCACACAGCTCCTGCATGCAACGACTCTCTCAGTGCAGCCCTGAGGAAGGTAACATAAGGGCAGACCAGTTCCAGCTGCTCCTGCTGCTCATCGGACATGATTGTGTCGAGGCACAGCTCAGTGCAGTTGATGATGCCGTTGAGGGGTGTCCGAATCTCGTGCGACATGTTGGCCAACCAAGCCGACTTGGCTTGGTCCGCTTGCACAGCTACATTCTTGGCCGCTTGCAGCTCCTTCTCTACTCTCCTGCGCTCCTCAACCTCCTTTGCTAAGATCTCGTTCGCAGACGCCAGATCACGAGTGCGCTCCTTCACCTGTGTTCAGCCACGGCTCATCCACAAGGAATCAGGAAGTACGGCAATACGACTCGAGTCTGCAAGATGCACTTGCTGCTCAGTGAGCAACATCGGCGCCATCCCATCAGGGATCCTGTGTATGAACACAGTCATATAGTCTTGCGCGATTTATATGCTGCCCAACGAGGAATCACAAGGGTAGGTAGTGCACCTTGTGCTCCAGTGTGGTGTATGCAACCACGATCTCATCTGCCATGTGATTGAATGCATTGCGCAGATCATCAATCTCATCTAGCCAGTATGTCCTCTTGTGCTTGGTGGCTCTTGCGGTGAAGTCGCCTTTTGCAAGAGCCACGGCCACATCCCCGAGCTCGACGACGGGAGCTGCAAACCACTGGACCACATAGCGAGCAGAGAAGCTGGAGTCAGCATAACGTCAAAACGAGGCCAACGGGGGAGCACCACGGAAAACAAGAAAACGACTCAAGCAGGCACCAAGTGCGCCGAGAAGAAGCGCTGGCTGCCACATGTATCCGAGCGGAGATAGTTAATCTGGATACTTGCAAGATCTGCATTTCAGAAATTCAGGTCAGGTCAAGGACCTTGGCAAGAAAATGCGTGGCGACCAGCCCAACGAACAGGATGGCGCACATTGCCACGATGATGACCACGGTGAGTGCGTGGACCAATCTGTATGCTTCGCTCTCGTTGATCTGTGCAACAAGACCTGGGCAAGCAAACACCACCAGACAGAGTTCTTACTCTAATGCAAGATTTGGACGTAGCCCGCACAATAGGCGGCCTGTGCTTCGAAGCTCACTGAGTCCACTTCAACCTTGCCTGTGCAGCCAGAACGCGTTCTTCTTGCATGCGGCAGTCAAGGAGAACCTCACAGGCAACGAGCTTGCATGACATTTCCACGAAAAGGGATGACCGAGTGACCCCTGGCTAACAGATTCTTTGCTCCCAATGGACGAGAAGATTTGTGGCACCCTGGCAACAGCCAGAGGCAGGCCTTACCCCAGCCCAAATACCCGACAGGGATGTATGACATTGCCACTGCCACGTTCCAAGAGTCTCGGCTGCGGGTGAACCCTGACTTGCCTCCAATGGCCAGGGCGAGGGGCCCAGAAAAGGGCTGCTTGGTAAACCCAGGATGCTTCTCTGGTGTGACCACGTAGTTGATAGTCTTGTTATCTACAAGTAGGAACCGTTCCCCTGTCAGTGGAAGGGCTTAGAGGTCCGGTAGTACGAAAATTCTCCTGAGAGTGTGCAATATACATCCAAGATTTGTTGTCTAGGATGTGGGTCCTGGTTTTGTACCCGAGCTGAAGCCAAGCAGGATCTCCCCGGTCTTCTGCAGACCAGTGGCGGCGTGCACAATCCCCTGCAGCTGGGTAGCGTTGATAACCACATGCATGCAGCCCACGGGCTCCTCCGTCTGCCAGGAGGACACATAATATTGGCAGTCACAGAGTTGCAATACTTTGGAGGATAGCTGTGCCTGTTGCTGCAAGCGCACCAGTCATCTTACCTTCATACTGTGGGGACCAACAGCACCCTGTACCTCTTCCAGAGGTACGCACTAATCTGTGTTGTATGACTTGCATCCTTAGCACGCCGTGGCCTCTCTCTTCTATCTATCTCATACCCCTATTCTCTCAAGCGAGCGTGCTCGTCATCTGCTGTATCTCTTACTTGTGATTAAAGCTCTTCCCGAGTAGAGATCAGCAAGGCATGACCTGGCGGAGTGCGTTGCTTACCACCAGGTCCAGGATTGCAATGGTCATGTTCAAGCGAAGCTCGTCCTTGTGGAGATAGGGAGGCGCGACGCGAATGCTTGTGGACAGCGTCGACTGTGCAGGTGTATGGTGCTCAGGCAACGGCGGCACTTTACCTGGCGGGTCATATATGCCTGCAAGCTTGGCTGGTATCACTCAGACTGTGTGCGGCAATGTCACAATGGACAACCTGTCTGCGCAGCACTGTGTCTCTGGGTGGACAGCAACGAGTCTGGGGATCAAGGGCCTAGCAAAATTGGTCTCGTGGTGCAGGTGCATCCACTGAGGTGCTTTCCTGCCGCTGCAGGCCAAAGCGAGACGCACCCACACGAGGACGCCATGTTGCAGCAGGCCTCACCTGTAGCATTCTGCCGCACTTTCATCAGCAGCAAGCCCTCCTTGTTGTACACGGCCAGCGACAGAAACTCCTGGACAATGCTCAGGCTGCTTATGAGGTATTTCTGCACGAGAGAAGGGAACCAGGCAAGGGCTCAGGTCTGCACCATCAAAGGGTCCACGCTCAAGCCGGCTGACGAGCAAACACCAAACCTCCAGGGAATGAGCTTGAATGTGTGTGACAAGACGAAATGACAGGCTCCTGGAGTGATGCAGGTGCTCTGCACCCAGCGTCGTGAGGACGCTGCTCCTCTGTCAGCCAGCCGGGAGGCCAGACGGGGCACCGTGCACCCGTGAGTCAAAGGGTGCTACTGCGGCGCTGAGCCAAGGGGGGGGAGGCCTGTTCTCCTCACCTGTGACTGCTCGAGACTCGCAAGGGTGGCGGCATCGGTGATGGGCCCCTCCAAGTCAGAGTAGCGGCTGGTGAGGTTGCGGACGTAATTCCGCGCCGCATTGAGGCGCACCTTGTCCTCCTCCTCGGTCAGGTACTGCCGCACCTGCGCAGTGCGGCCATGTCGTCGGGCTCAGCCGTCGGACCCCAGCCGCAGCAGTGCGGCAGCGAGCAGGAGTAGAGGCGCCCGGCCGCTTCGCTTCACATCAGGAGATCGGAGGCCCAGCCTTCCGCGCCCAGATACCGAGGCACCACAGCAAGCATGGAGGAGAATGTGGCGTCCTGCCCGGCCTGCGGTCCTGGCTTGCCTGCTGCTGCTTGAAGGTGGCGACGGTGTCGAGCCTGAGGCGGATGTCGGACTCGAGGTCGTCGCGCGAGTACTTCCAGACGGTGAGGGCCAGGGTGCCGGAGGTGACGAGCACCAGGATGCTGACGAAGAGCGCCAGCTTGAGGCAGATGGAGGAGCGAGAGCGCCAGCTCTGGCGGCGCCGGGGCGGGGGGCCGGGCTCCGGCGGGGCGGAGGCGAAGAGGCCGGAGCCGAGCGCGCGGCCCGGGAGAGCGCCGGCGGGGGCAGGCGCGGCGCGGGCGCGCCCGCCCGTCTCCAGGTCCAAGTCGCCTGCGACGAGGCGAGGCGGGGGAGGTGAGGGGGAGGCGAGCCCCGAGGTGACTCCTGCGTCGCTTCCCGATGGAGTCGCCGTCAGCGCGGGGAGCGGAGGCAGGCCCCCGGGCAGGCAGGTCGGAGGGGGCTGCGGCGCGGGGCGCTCACCGGAGGGCGCGACGGCGCTGGCCATGGCGGCGGCGCGGGGGGAGCCGGTGGGAGGGACGCCAACCCCGGCCAGGCGGCAGGACGGGGCCAAGGCGCGCCGCCACACCCTGGACGGCCCGGCTCTGTCGGGCGCGCGCCCAGTGGGGGCCCCCTCCCCAGGTGCCCCGCGAATATCGCCCCGCCCCCCTCCGCCGCTTTCCGGCACCTGCCTGACAACCCTTGTCCGGCCGTTTCCGGACGAGCCTCCCGCGACCGCCCCTCTGATCTGCGGCTGCTTTTGCAGCAGCGGTTGCTGAGTGATTCTGTAAAGCACCTGGCTGCTGAACAAGGGGCTGTACCACATAGTTGTCCCACAGCTCATCCAGAGCGTGCGAGGGCTCGACAAGCCAGCCCGAAGGAAGGGGACGAGGTCCGATTTGGCCTGTTGCCGGTGGCGGCGCCTGCAGCAAAGAGAAAAGCGCGGCCATATCAACTGGTGTCTGGGAGAGGCCAGCCCAGAGGAATGCACAAGGCGGCGCCTGCAGCGGGAAGTGGGAGGCCAGTGGGGGCGGCCGCGGGAGGCATGGCTGGTGGGGGGCCGTGCCGGTTGGTGTGGCGGCGGGAGAGGCGCCTGGAACCTGAGTAATTTGTAGCTGCTTTCTTTCTTTGTGTGCTTTGGTTTCTTAGCGCTTCCTCTGGCTTCCTCTGGCCCCCTTCTCGTTCTTTGTTCATTCTTTTTTGGGCTGGCTTGTCCAGCCCCTATCCT
>WELB01000357.1:34754-60133 GCA_009602725.1 Spirogloea muscicola | reverse complement strand
GCAGCTACAAATTACTCAGTAACCCCTGCTAAGCAGCCGCAAATCAGAGAGGCTAGGGTCCTGGAAGTGGGTCCCCTGGACAGAGCCAGAGGCAGCAGCGAGGGCTCTCCCGGCACGAAGGTGCAGCGCACGGGCCATGGACCTCTGCAGCGAGACGGCCAAGCGCATGCGATACACTTGCGCCAGCGACCCGGCTGCAGGAAAGTCTACCGGTTCACCATGGAAGCGACGGGCGATTGCGTGGCGGGCGAGCTGGTTAAGTAGCTCAAGCCACCGCTGCTCACCGCTCTTAGGCCCCTCTGAACCTTTGTGAATTCTTTTTGGGCTGGCTTTTCGCAGCCCTTGCCCCCATTGGGAGTGCCACTTCTTCTTCTTTCAATGGGCGAGCACTTTCTTCTTTTTCAGCCTTCACGTTTCCCGTGCTGCCCAAGCTCTGGACCCAGCCACCCCAGCACCTCACGACGCTGAGTCCCTTGCTGCTCTCAGGAAGAAAGTGCTCGCCCATTGAGGATATGGGCTGAAAAAGCCAGCCCGATAAGAAGGAACAGAGTACGAGAAGGGGGCCAGGGGAAGCGCTAAGGACAACAAGCACACAAAAAAACAGAGCAGCTACGAATCACTCAGTAACCCCTGCTAAGCAGCCGCAGATCAGAGATGCTAGGCTCCTGGAAGTAAAATTCCGTACATTACAAACAAATGTAGGCCAAATGGCCAAGTATCAAGGCAAGCACATCTGAAGATCTACATAACCTACAGCATATTGACCCGCTCAATAACCACGGGTCAAAACATAAAGGTCACTAATCGATGCATGAATACTAGATGCCAGAAGCGGAGCTCCTCTGCCACCAAGCTCTGAAAGCTCGCCCAGCTTTCTGGTGCAAGCCACTAGCCTGAACGCGCTGCAAACTGGCCGAAACTCGTGGTCGCAAGAGCGACAGATATGCAGCTGGCAAGCCCATCTCAGCCGGAAACACATCTGCACGTCGAGTGTAGCCTAGAATGGCAATGTTTTGAAGGAGAGTGTGGATACGAGGACCCAGACAGCCATAGATGTCGATTGCCGCTGGCAGGAGCTGATCGCATCGGGGGTAATCGGACTAGTGCCGCAGTTTTCTTTGTTCTGCACCGCCCACTGCATGCCCAGCGATGTGTGTCGGTGCTGGGCCCTTATATGCCTCCGTAACAACAACGTCGACCAGGGCCCGTGGTCCTCCACCAGGTTGCACGCCCACAATGTCAAGTGTGCGGCGATGATGACGTCCCTGGGCGTCAGTGGTGATAGGCATGATGTTGTGACTTCCACAACCGGTAGCCGGCGTCGCGCATCAAGCCCGCCAGGGCATCGCGAAGGAGGTTGTGAATGCCCACCACTTCTGGTCCAGTGGGTCCCGGCGAAGAAGAAAGTGCTCGCCCATTGAGAATAGGGGCTGGAAAAGCCAGCCCCAAAAAAAAAATCAACAAAGGACGAGAAGGGGGCCAGGGGAAGCGCTAAGTAAAACAAGCACACAAAGAAATAAAGCAGCTATGGATCACTCAGTAACCCCTGCTAAGCAGCGTCCGGTCAGAGACGCAGCCAGAGCCGGCCAGAGCCAGAGCAGGACCCTCCACCCCCCCGCCCCCAAGCCCCTACCTTTGGGCTGGCCTTTCCCAGCCACCAGTCACTCTGGCCGCGCTTCCTTCCCTACCCCCCTTGGCTCAAGGAGTTCCAGCCCCCGACCTTGGTGGACCTCAACCCAGCAGCCCTTCGGACAGCGTTGGTGCAGAGCCGGAAAGCAGCTGGAGGGCCCTCGGGCATGCTCTTTGAACACCTTCGCGAGCTCTGGCTGGACGACGAGGCGGGTGACTTCAGTCTGCTGCACAAAGTGTGCCAAGCGGTGGCGCGCGGCCTTCTCCCACCCAAGGCCCGGGCGGCACTCACAGCAGGACCCTGCTCGCTCTTTCCAAGCCCACCGGAGGCGTCCGACCAACTTGCGATGGGCGAGGTCCTTACCCGACTGGTTTCAAAGACCCTATTCCAGCAGAACAGAGAGGCGGCGCAGCTCCACTTCTCCCCCCACCAGCTTGGCGCAGGGCTGTCTGCAGGCGCGGAGACAGTGGTTCATGGTCTACAGGATGCCCTGGATTGCAATTCCGATTGGATGGCGCTCTCAGTGGACGTGAAGAATGCGTTTAACAGCGTTGACAGAGGTGTCATCGTCGAGGAGCTGCGCACGCATTCCCCCTCCCTCATCCCTTTCTTCCGGTGCTCCTACGGAGCACCCTCCCGCCTGCTCTGGGGAGCGGGCACGTCACAGGTGGTCTTGCAATCCAGCACAGGCACCCGGCAGGGAGCCTTTGGTTGGGTTCCTCTTTGCACTGGCACACCTACGGGCGCTGCGTAATACGGCGGAGGCCCACCCTGCTGTGCTAGTCCCAAGCTACGCCGACGACACCACCATGGTGGGACTCCCGACTGAAGTCACCAGCGCTTACAGCACGTTGGAGCGCGAGCTTCACAGCCTCGGCCTCAACATCCGGGCCGAGAAGGGTTCAGCCTGGTCTCCAGCCGGCATCCCTCCCTCCATCAAGCTGCCGGCTGGGTGCCAGACCCCACCAATCGGCATGGTGGTGCTTGGAGCCCCGTTGGGGGCTGCTCGGCATGTGGAGCAAGTTGTGGAGTCCACCCTTGAGAACCATCTCCAGACCCTTCCGGCCCTCCCCTCCTTACAGGACACGCAGCTTGCGGTGGCCATCCTCACCCGCTATGTGGCCCAGCGTCCCACTTACCTGTTGCGGACTGTTCCCCCCACCTCTGCACTAAGCGCCATCTACTCTACCGTGGACTCCAAACTCCAACAGGCTCTTCACGGCCTGGTGGACCATCCCAATGCATCTGCCACGCCGGCTGCCATCCTACAGTGTACCCTTCCTACCAGCAAAGGCGGCCTTGGGTGCCGTCCACTGGCTCGCCTGTCCCAAGCAGCTCACCTGGGTTGCTGGGCCCAAGTGGCCTCCACCATCTCCAGTCGCTTCATCCTGAGGGGCCAGGCTGTTTTAGCACCCACTATAGCGGGTGTTGCAACAGAGAACCTACCCTTCCAGCTTTCCCTGACCGCAGCACTGCATGACCTCTCGCGCTCTTTACCAACACCTGCAGAGGGTCATGTAGATTTTGCCGCATGGGCACGCTGTTCTGACAGGAAAGCGCAGGCGCACTACACTCACGCTGGGGACGTGCAGGCCGCCTTGAATTGAAAAGACTGCTCAAGGACGATGGACGTGGCCCCACCTGGCTCCTTTCCATCAGCTCCACGGGCGCGTCTGAGTGGCTAAACGCTCTGCCGATATACTAGTCCCTTCGGCTCACAGACAACCTGTTTCGCACAGCGCTCCACCACCGCCTCGGCCTCCCCCCCCCTTGCTTGGCTGCCATCTGCCAGTGCGAGTGTGGCCACATTGCCGATGATCGATCTAGCTGCTCATATGCGGAGATGTGTTGAGGGGGGTGAGCGCATTGCCTCCCACGACTTAATCAGGGACACTATGTTTGGAATTGTGCGAGAGGCGGGGTATCATCCGGCGATGGAGGTGTCCGGCATCATGCCAATCTCCTCAAGCCGCTGCAAGCCATATGTGCGGCGTCTGGATGTGGTCGCCACCCCCCGGGGCGGTGGGCCTCGTCTGCTCCTGGACGTGGTACTTATCAACGCATGCAAGGCTGGCGCACCCACGTCAACCGTGTCTGGCTAGGCCACGTCCAGCGTGGAGCGCAAGAAGGAGCGGCACTACCAGGACCATCCCCGAGGGGACCATCTTTATCCGTGTGCCATGGATATCTACGGAGGCTACGGCGTAAAATTGTCCTCCCTGAACAAGGATCTGGCCCGGGCTGGTTGATGCGGGTCGTCTAAGTCGGGGGGGCAGCTTGGGCCACTCCAGCATTCCGCAGGCCTTAGTTGCATATCATAGAATGCAGCTCTCACTTAGTTTGCAGCGCTCGCAAGCATTGGCTCTTCATCAACGTGCAGGGCGCGCTCTAAGTCAGGCCTCCGGCTTTCGTGGTGGCGCTCCAGCTCCCCAAGTAAGCTTGTCGGACTTGTTTGTGCTCACCCGTGGATACTGATGTCACCTTAGGCACCTTAGTTTAGGTCTCCGTATTATGTAGCCCTGTTTAGTTTGCCCTAGACTCTGACTAAACAATGTATTTGCTTGAATTGGCCTCCATTTCATTTCATGCGCCCCGCGCGCCTTCCCTTCAAGAAGAAAAAGGGCTCGCCCATTGAGACTAGGGGCTGAGAAAAGCCAGCCCAGAAAAGAATGAACAACGCCGCTGGGTCGCTTGCCCAGGTTTTCAGTGTGCGGCTATCCGTTTTTCTTCCTCCACCGGTCACGTAGCGCACTTGCGGGCAGGCCGCGCTTTGGCTGCCACCTCCGGGTCTCGTCGGGGTGCCTCGCTTCTTTTCTAGCTGCAAGTTTAATCGACTTTCGCCTGCTGACTGGGGGGCACCCACGCCGACTGTGCCAGGTTGGGCGACAGATCATGCGGAGAAGGAGGAGCGACATTATGAGGACCGCCCCCCCGGGCGACCACTTGTTCCCATGCGCCATGGACATACACGGCGGCTACGAAACGAAGTGGTCTTCCCTCCTCCATCGCCTGGCACAACATGTCGATGTCCGCCAACGTGCTCGGGCGGGTAGCTTAGGGCATCTTAGCGTCCCGCAAGCCCAGCATTGCCTGCTATAGGATGCAGCAACCATTGAGGGTACAGTGCTCCAAGGTACTCGCGATACACAGCGTGCTGGGCGTGCGTTAGGCCAGGCTAATGGCTTCCGTGGTGGTGGTCTGGCTCCTCAGCTTAGCTTGTCAGATATGTATGTGCTCACTCGAGGATATTAGTGCCCCCCTCAGCCAACTCATTACTTCGTTACCAAAATTTTTGTAAGGCTAGTGTTGGCCTCTCCTTCGATCTCATGCGCACTGCGCGCCTTCTTTCTCGCTGACTCGGGGTTAGTAAGCTCCCACTCGCTGTAGTCTCTTGCGTAGCTGTGTGGTTTTCGCACCTTTCGGCCATTTAGGACCTTGTCCATATTCTCTGGCCTGGCTTTTCACAGCCTCCGCCCCCTTCGGAAGAGCTCACTTCTTTTGGGCTGGCCTCTCACAGCCCTTGCCCCCATTGGGCGAGCCACTTCTTCTGACAGCCATTGCCTTGCATTCAAAGAGCTGTTTCTTTCTTTCCTGGGCTCTCTCGCCCAGAAGTCTTTCATCTCTCGCCCAGATGTACCGCATGCGCTCGCCAGTGCCGCTGCTGCGGTCACTGGCGCACGCGTTGCATCTGCGTGGCGGTCGACTCCTGGCTGCAGCCTCTGGGTATCGAGGGGGGACCTGCTACCCCGAGACTAGATTCCCTGACCTGCAAGTGCTCACCAGGGACTATTGAGCACCGTGACCACTTGAGTCGCTGTGGGCTTCAGCACATGCTCTGGCCCCTTCATCACTTATCCATCCTTTTCTTGGGCTGGCCACTCACAGTCATCGCCCTCTACTGGAGGAGTCTTCTATTTTGGGCTTCACTTCACTTCTATGGGATGGCCTCGCACAGCCATTGCCTCACATTCTCAGAGCTGTTTCAGCTACTCTGGCTGGCTTGTCACAGCCCTTTGCCACATCATCAGCTGTATTTGCTTCTCTACTCCAACTTGCGGCTGCTGACTCGGGGTTACTAAGCTCCCGTGCGCTGTAATCTCTTGCATAGCTGTGTGGTTCTGGCGCTGTGATTCTGGCGCCCTTTCGACCATGTAACTTGTTCATTCTTCCTGGGCTAGCTTTCCACTTCGGGCAAGCTTTGTAAAAGTTGGGCTGCTCATCCTCCTACCGCAGCTGCTGGGTCAAGCAAGCCGCTAGAAGTCAGGCCACTGAGCCCTAAACGCCCTTTGTAGCGATGGGACAAATGCATCTCCTGTCATATGATCTGCGCACTCGACAGCAACTTTCCGACCAATGTGACCAGGCTGCTACAGTCATAGTTGTTCAATATGACCACACAGCGGCGATGAGGGGGCCACCACCAGGCGTGTTGGCAAGTGAGGTTGACGTGCCGTGTTAACCCTCTCACGGATCGGGTAGGCATAATGTACAATCTTTTGCAGAGCGACCTGGCAGTCTAGAAAGACCTGGAAAACGCCCTCTCGGAGGAAAAGGGGGTGGCAGATGGAGGGGGGTCTAGAGAGCTCTAGAGAGCATTTATCTACATACCGCAGAGCTGCAGTTTGGGAATGGGCTGTTCAGGGCCCACTCAGGATCGCCAAGTCAGTAACAGGAAGGCGCGGCAGAGTAGCAGACTGCTTGACGAAGGCAGTGTCGCGTGACAAGCACATGTTCTGTGTCAGAGGCATGGGGCTAGTTCAGTCCTCAAATACCCAAAAGGGGTGAACACAGTGTATGTGAAGTGCCTGAGATGGAGGGTAAGAATCCCCCTCTCATGGCCATGTCTCTCTTGTGGGTTCGCATGTGTGTGGATGAGCTTGCATGCTTCAGTACTCACAACATCAGAGCTGCCTTAGAGTAGTCATATTGCTGCAGAATCTGACATTTGGCAGGTGGGAGTGTTGAAAGGAGATGCCAAAACGTCAGATTCTTGCATGGTCACATTTGGCCTAGCGGTACCTAGCGGTCACACTGGCCTATCTGGGCCGGCCGCGACCCTTTTGTATCGACCGGCTGGGATCCCAATCTGAGATTGCACGCCATCCTGCCGCTGCAACGCGCCGCCGCCACCGCTGCCGCCGCTGTCGAGCGCTGAGGCTGGTCTCCCCGTCGCTCTTGTCGCACAGCCTTCCTCGCGATCCACATGGCCAGCCGAGGCCAAGATGTCGTCAGTCAAGAGGGGGGGGGGATGTACAAGGGATGGAGGGGGTTGGGGAGGGGGGCAAGGAAGGGAGGAGGAGGGAAAAGGGGGGTGTGTGGTTGGTCTGGGACACGAGAGGAAAATCAGAAAGAATGAAGGGGGGTCTCACGTGGTCCAAGCAGCCCTTTGCACACGGAGGCTGGCCTCTGATGCTTTGCAGGCCGCTCGAAGCAGTTTTGGGCGATGCGGATTGACAGCCCGGGTACCGTCAGGTTCTTCGGGACTGAGCCGACAAAGTAATTTCCTGTGAGATTCAACACCCTCAGAGCTGCAGGGGTGTTAGAAGGTGGGAGTATATATTGCAGGTATGAAGGGAAGCCCCCCTCGAACTGATTTCCAGAGGCATCGCTGCCAAATAAGACACCATGTTGGCAGCAACCATGCTGCTGTCAGCAACTCACATCTTCAGACTCTGCATAGATGAGGACCCCTAAGATGGCTGCAAGTCTGTTGGCATGCACAACAACCTAAAGGAGCCAGCTGAGTCGTCAGGAAACAGTCTGCATACAACGTCTGGAGGATCGGCACAGATTGAAAGTCGAAGTCAAGGATGCCATAGAAACTGTTCCCCGCTATATTTCTGTCAAGCATGGACAGGCCACAAAGCCACAAGCTCATCCTATAATGATCAGTCAGTCCCTTGCTCTTGAGATTTGATTAGTTCAGGGTTATGCTCCAAGTCACAGGAACGTCATGCGGCCCAAATAGTATGTATGACTGTAGGCTCCTGCCAAGAGACAAAGAAGAGCAGGCTCTACTTAAGATGGTGCTCGACCTACAAGGCATTGACGATGCAAGTTACATGCCTTGCAAGTACTGCGATGATGCCAAACCCCCTCGAAAGGGACTCGTCAAATAACCCCCTGGACAGAAACCCGTCAAGTTGTTGTATGAAATGTCACTGCAAATGCATGGACGGCACCACTGAGGTCAGCTCGGATGCATGTCTGGCTCTGCAAGCAGCAGCCTATCTTCCAAGGCCAGCGTGTCACGTGCCCGGCAGCTTATACTTGCAGCCCTGAGCATGCCACGCCAAGGAGCGGAGATGGAGGCTTGCAGGACGTACAAGACTTTGAGGCTGGGGAGAAATGCCACATTATTGACCTCGCCAGAGAGCTTGTTATGTGCGACCTGTCTGTCATGGCAGTGCAAAATAACTTTGTTAATACCTTGGGTATTGGGCTTGTCCAAGCCCATGCCAAGGTATCCAGCAGCCAGAGGCACGGCAGCACGTCTGACCAGCGGCCATATTTGAGAAGCATGCTGCTGCTCAGTATAGCAAGGCCGTTCAACCCAAGGCAAGTGGCAACATAGAGGGCTTGGCCCGGCATGAGGGGTCCAGCAATGCCGTGGCTCTGAGAAGTTGCGCAGCCATCTTACAACTCCAAAAGCTTG
This sequence comes from Spirogloea muscicola, assembly GCA_009602725.1. Classification (NCBI taxonomy): domain Eukaryota; kingdom Viridiplantae; phylum Streptophyta; class Zygnematophyceae; order Spirogloeales; family Spirogloeaceae; genus Spirogloea; species Spirogloea muscicola. Next base: position 51,848 of record WELB01000357.1, on the reverse strand, counting down.
TACGTGTTTGCATCATCAACAAATGGAAACGGACCAGTGAGGTCGTGTAATTCAGAATGCTGCAAAACCTCCATGGTGCAATTGAAGTAAAAGCTTGGCCAACGATCCTCACACTTTTCAATCGCACAAGAAGAGCTACATTCGCTTGTGCGGTGAGTAATTTGTCAATTGGTGGCAACTGACAGTGTGACTATAACTGAGAGGCGAGTGATGCTGTCTGGTATTGCGCCTGTGAGATTGTTGCAGCAGAGGTGGCTGCGTGTAAGATGCACATACACCCACAGCGAATGTCTTAAGGCTTGACAAAGGACACCACACTTGCCGTCAGGGTGTCACTAACACTCTGGCAGTGGACTCAAAGAGTGGTGTATGGACAGAGGTGTGCCTTGGGAGAGCCTCAACAATACCAGCACAAGCCTCCACCAGTATATGAAGGAATGACAATTTCAAAGAAGCAGCCTATAGCAAGCACTGAAGCCCCAGTTGTGGTCCTTACAAGACTCACAATGTGCAGAACGCACGAGAGCCGACACGTTTCGTACAACTTACAGCAGGGTAAGTTGAGCCAGCTGCCCGATGGTGCTTGGTATGGGTCCACTCAGTAAATTGTGGTCCAGGTTTCTGCACGTGCCAAGCAAGCATGTCCTGGCCAATCAGTCCACTCAGCTGGTAGGCTACGCAGAGAAGGACGAGGGCCGTAGAGGTACCTGACACACACAGGTGCAAGTGACAGTGTGATGTGGTGGTGCTCGTTATCGTGGAAGGCCTGGGATGGCTCAGGCCTCAAGCACACCAAGTTGTGCAATTGGCAGGACGTGCTGCTCATGCTCAGGTCCCAGCAAAGCTGGTGGTAATCCACGATTGCATATGAGCTGACAGCAGATGTGACTCACAAACGCGTCAGGCTTGTCAAGTTGCCAATCGAGGGCGTGATGGTGCCATTGAGGTTGGCGTTCACAATTGCTCTGAAAATGCAATGAGCTGCATCAGAAAGACTGACCATTATTGTCTATATCACAGCTTTGCAAGCAACTGTGTGTGTTACGTGAAAGCACGTGTTTTGACACCTGCTGAAACAGCATATGAATGACCATCATGCACTGAAGCGGTGATGCAGGGTAGCTGCCGGGCCAGTCGACATACTGAAAGCCCTTGCACACCCTGCTTGCTGACATGTTCGCTTACAACATATATCCCACCACTTCATAGTACTCACATTGAGCTAACGCGGCTGCTCCCAGTGCACTCGATGCCGTACCAGGAGCAGCTGGTACCAATAGTATTGCAGCCCACACATGGGTTGCTCCCAGTCCAGCTCGACAGGATCGAGGGGCTGCCTACCGCGGACTTGAAGGCTTGGAGCGCAGCAACTGCGAAGCTCACGCAGGTGTGGGGCAAACGACGCAAGTTTGCAGCATGTCATGTCTCTGTTTGCATGCGCTTGAGAAAATCTATATGGTCAACGTATCACGGCTTGCATTGGCCAAAGTCTGGATCCTTGAGCAGCATTGAGTGTTACAGAAGCTCGAGACTGGAGGTTGGCGCTTGGCCCGCCAAAGGGGCTCCAGGCACATGGGCTCAGGAGGAGGCGCGCCTGGGCGCGCAGTGCTGCCGCATGGCCAGCTGCGGCGGGGCCGCTGTCAGGACCTGCTGCCAAGCGCAAGGTGGAGGAGGAGGAGGAGCCGTACGGTCGGGGTGGTGGTGCCCACTGGGGCGAGCCGGTGGAGCCGCGTGGTGAGCGGCCAGGAGGCGGGCGCCGCGCTCGGGCTGGCNGGCCCAGGCGAGCTGCAGCCGCGGCGGCGGGGGCGGCGCCATGGCGGCGGGCGCGGCGGGGCGGGCGGGGGGAGCCGATGGTCCCGAAGACCGCTGGTCCAGCAGAGGGCGGTGGCTGAGAGCTGAAGAAGTGGCTCTCCCAATGGGGGCAAGGGCTGTGAAACGCCTGCCCGAAAAGAACTGACAGAGGGTCGAAAGAAAGTGCTCGCCCAGATAGAAGCGAGCTGCCCAAAAAGAATGGACACTGAAAGGGCCGAAAGGGCCTCAATGACGGAGGGGCCTTAAGCGCTATGTCAGAACGGGTGGAGGATGGACCACTCAGCAGCGACGAGTGAGGAGCCTCAAATCCGACAGACTAGCTGCCGGAAAACAATCCCCTTGGCGACAGTCAGAGGCTGCCGCGAGAGCACGGCCAGCACGCAGATGCAAGGCGTGTGCCATGGACCGCTGGAGGGAGACTGATAAGCGCATGCGGTAGACCTGGGCCCATGAGCTAGAGGCGTTGCACCGACAAAGATGCCTTCGATGTGCCACCTGGCCCGCCAGCTCAGTCGGAGCTAGGCGGCGGTAGTGTCGTTTCCGATAGCAGGTCGCCACGCAAGTGCACCGCATACGCACACACTGCGACTGTAACTGGCCACTGGGTGCTCAGAACTGCCAGTTGAGCAGCCGACTGGGAAAGAGAGAAATGGCACTCCCAATGGGGGCAAGGGCTGCGAAAAAGAGGGAGGAGGAGAGCGGAGCGGCGGCCTGGTGAAAGAAGAAGAAATGGCACTCCCAATGGGGGCAAGGGCTGCGAAAAAGAGGGAGGAGAAGAGCGGAGTGGCGGCGTGATGGCTCGTCACGCTGTTCACACGCGCGCAGGACGCGCTCTGGCCGCGGCCTCCGGGTCTCGGCGGAGTGCCTCCTTCCCTCCTCTGGCTCTGTCCACCCACTTCCAGGACCCTAGCCTCTCTGATTTGCGGCTGCTTAGCAGGGGTTACTGAGTGATTTGTAGCTGCTTTCTTTCTTTGTGTGCTTTGGTTTCTTAGCGCTTCCTCGGACCTTTGTGCATTCTTTTTGGGCTGGCTTTTCGCAGCCCTTGCCCCCATTGGGAGTGCCACTTCTTTCGGGCTCCTGGCGGCCCACCCCGACATGTCGCAGCAGGTTGTTCCGTTCATCCACCTGGCGCACACCCCCGACCCGCGGGCCCAGGCCCGCTGCAATGCGCTCGTGGACAAAGCGGCCTACGACCAGGTGGCGGAGCTCCTTCCGCCGCAAGACAGTCGCGGGCGCGCCAGGCTGCTCTCAGCCTCCTCCCCCGGGGCGGCGGCGTGGGTATCCGCGCTCCCCATATACGCGGCCCTCACAATGCCCGATGCAGTCTACAGGACGGCGGTGCAGCGGCTTCTCGGCCTCCTTCCCCCCTGCCTCGTCGGTGTCACGCAATGTGAGTGCGGTGCCCGCCACGCTGACCCTGCGACGCTGGCGGCCCACATGCTTCGTTGTGCCCACGGCGGCGAGCGGACCGGATCCCACGACCTGCTCAGGGACGGCATGCAAGGCGTCTTCCTCGAGGCGGGTTACAAAGTGGCCGTGGAGCACTCGTCAATAATGCCCATCCTGCGCGACGAAGACGGCCGGATCCACACCCGGCGCGCTGACCTCGTCGCCATCCCGCCCGGGGCGGGTCCACGAATCATCGCGGATGTGGTGACCACCGACTGTGTCGACTCCGCTAACCCCTCCAAGTCGGCGACGACCGCTGGGCATGCGGTCGCTGTGGCGGCCCGCGGCAAAGAACGGAAATATGCTGATCACCCGCCTGCCGACGAATTCGCAGCCCTGGCCATCGATGTCCACGGGGCCAATGGCCATGGCTGGCTGGACCTCCTCCAGCGGCTTGCCCGGCAGGTCATCGAGCGGCGGCCGGGTCTGCCAGGGGGGCTGCCCGGCTTCAACGCGGCCGGCTCCCTGGCCCAGGTCTTCCGGATGCGGCTCTCCGTGTCCCTCCAACGCTCCCTCGCCTATGCCGTCCACTCGCGTGCGGGCCGCGCTATCGCGGCTGCTTCTGGGTCGCGTCTGGATGCATCATTTCCTGCGTCGAGCTACTCCGACCTGATGTTGCTCACCCGGGGGTATTGAGCTTCCTGTGATTTCGTCGTGTCTTCTTCTCTAGCTGCCTAGCTGTGTGTTTTTTGTTTTTGTTGTTTTTGGCTTTTGACATTGTCCATTCTTTCTGGGCTGGCTTTGCTGGCCCCCTTTCTCTATGGGCGCGCTCTTTCTTCCTCTGGCCCCCTTCTCGTTTTTTGTTCATTCTTTTTGGGCTGGCTTGTCCAGCCCCTATCCTCAATGGGCGAGCCCTTTCCCTGCCTCGAGCTACTCGGACCTGATGTTGCTCACTCGCGGGTACTGAGCTTCCCTAGTATGTTGTCGTGATTGGTAGAAGTGGCACTCCCAATGGGGGCAAGGGCTGCGAAAAGCCAGCCCAAAAAGAATTAGTAGATTGGTAGAGTAGAGGAGTCCTTCCTCGGCATCTCATTCTTCGGCTTTGGACATTGTCCATTCTTTTTGGGCTGGCTTTGCCAGCCCCTCTTTCTCTATGGGAGTGCCACTTCTTCCATGGGCGAGCCTTCTTCCGCGGCGGCGGGCGGGCAGGCCTTTGACCTGTCTCTGGGCGGCGCCGCCAAGTTTGGGGTGGGCCCCGCCGCCGCCTGTGGCGCTGGCCGGCGCCGACACCGTGCCCACGGCCGTGGGCATGGCTGCTCCACCTGCCCTCCACCCCCCACCAAAATTGGTCAATGTGCGTGCCTTTGTACTTGGCCACAATGGCCTCCCCATCTCTTAATATACACGCATTCCTAAAACCTCCCGAAGCCAAAATCCCAAAACCCCCCTCCCCCTCCCCAGGCTTGAAGCTTTCTTTTGTTCGTAGTCCTCGGCTGCCCTCTCTGACCATGCGCCTGTCAGTCTCTGCGCCTGTCAGTCTGGCTGCAGCGGTCATGGCTCGCGCGTTGCATCTGCGTGCCAGTCCCAAGAAGAAGAAGAAGTGGCACTCCCAATGGGGGCAAGGGCTGCGAAAAGCCAGCCCAAAAAGAATTCACAAAGGTTCAGAGGGGCCTAAGGGCGGTGAGCAGCTACAAAGGGGCCTGAGGATGCTAAGGTAAAACAGGGGGAGGATGGACCACTCAGTAATTACGAGTGAGGAGCCTCAGATCCGACAGACTAGCTGCCGGGAAGCTAAAGTCCCGCATCAACTGGTGCCTCTGGCTCTGGCCAGTGGACCCGCTACCCGAAGACTACTTCCTCCGACTGCCGCTGCTCAACAGAAAGAAGAAGAAGTGGCACTCCCAATGGGGGCAAGGGCTGCGAAAAGCCAGCCCAAAAAGAATTCAACAGAGGTTACTGAGTGCTTCGTGGCTACTTGATTCACAGTGTGCTTCAGAGCTTTCTCTGGCCCCTTCGAACTTTGTTCATACTCTTTTCTTGGGCTGGCCCTCACTGCCACCGCCCTCTTCTGGAAGCGTCATCTCTTCTTCTTCACAGCCCTCAGCCCCTTATTCTCACTCAATACTACTGTGTGGTCCATCCTTCACCCGTTCTGAAATAGAGTTTTAGGCCCCTCCGTCATTTGGCCCCTTTGAGCCTTTGTCAATTCTTTTCGGGCTGGCTTTCCACAGCCCTTGTCTCCTTCGGGAGAGCCACTTCCTTCCTGTTGCGAAGGTGCTTCTTTCATAGCGCTCGCCTCCTTTGGAAGAAAGAAAGAAAATGACTCTCTCAAAGAGGGCAAGGGCTGTGAGAAGCCAGCCCAAACAGTGTTGACAATGTTCAAAGGGGCCAAAAGCGAAAAGGAGTCGCGAACACTGTACCTCCAGCTCAGCTCCGGTCAGGAAGATGCGCACCTGCCGCTGAGACGTGATCTGGCTCGGCGCGCATAGCGTATCCTGCCGCCAGACCGTTTAAAAGAGAAGCCCGAAGAGAAGCCGGAAAGCTCGAAAGCCCGGTTCGATGGGTGTGACCCACCTTGACGAGTGTTGTTGGGTACCGGCCAGGCTAGCACCGGTTAATGTTAGGTAGCCAGTCTAAACACGGTCCCAGACTACACTGGCCGTGGGACCAGGGGTGCCAAATGGGCCAAGTGGCCTGCCCCAGAGCCATGTAAGCATTTGCCTGACTGGGCATAAGTGCGGAAGGCCGGAGCCGAGCAGTCTTCTCAGCCCAGTCTCTCGCTCTGGCTGATTGCCGACATTGTGCCGCTCCCGCCGCCGCTGCAGCCGCCGTCGCCGCTGCTGCGTTCGTAGGTGTCGAGCGCGCGTCTTGGACCGTGCCAGAGGTGGTGGAGCAGTCGCCAGAGAGCCTACTCCGAGAAGCTCTGCTCCCAGTTGCATGAGACCGGCTCACACTTGGTAAGCCACGAAGATCGTGAACTTATGTGTGTCCAAAGTGCAGTACTCGAATATCGTCTCGAGATGTTAGAAGCTGCTGCAAACCATTGCTTCAGCATTCCTTGTGTACGTATCTCTTGACTTCGGTCCGGACTCTCGTTCTAAGTGTGTGAATTGCCTCTCAAGTTGTTCACTGTAATGTTGGCCACATGTCCAATTTTCACAGTCTGCACCATGTCATCTGTTACTACATCTGTTTTTCGTGCTGCGCTACTCTATTTTCCAGATTTGTTTGTTGGTTCTGCCAGCCACGTAGACCCTAACACGTCACTCCTTTGTCTGCAAATTAACCTATCGACGCTGTGTGTCAATCGACGTCCTGTGGCATGACACAGCGTCCGATAGGCCTCGGGGCTGATTTTGAAGGCGTAGTAGATGGCGTGAATGGTGAGCCAGTCGGTTGCCTCAGGTGTTGCAAGAGATGTGAGTTGTGCCAGACTCTTCGGGTTGGTCCTGAATTGGCATCCTCCTCAGCGTCTTGCGACGCTCAACTTCGACTGCAGCAACGAGTCTTAGCCTGTGCACCTCTGTATGCTGCTTGGGCTAGCGCTGAGATTGGAGTGAGGAGGGCTGCAGAGAGAGGACGGAGCAGACTGCTGACTCGCGGATGCTCCTCAGGTGCACTTAAAATGCGAAGGAGCCGTCCTCCACCTCGGCTGCAGGCCAGCCAGACAAGGGAAGCGCAAGGGAAGTAGGGAGGCAACCTGGTGCCAGCAACTAAGGAAAGCTGCCTGCGCATTCTATTCTAGTAACCAGCAGCCCAGGCCACCCATCTATGTGGGAGGGATGCCTGCAAGGAGGATGAAGGTGAGGGGATGGATGGGTGTTGTAGCAGGGCAGGGAAGCCAGGGTTTGCAGGAGGGAGGTATCGTACTCCTTGTACAGCATGCCCAGCATGTCGTTGGGGCGAATATCAGCTGCAGGTAGCCCGCCAGTTGGCCAATGCAGCGAACAAAAATTGCCAGAGCCCAATTGCGGATCTCCAAGAAGAGGAAGGGAGGGAAGTGGGGCAAGGTTTTCTGCAGTCCGTTCCAGACATCTTCCTCTACGTGGGTGGGTGTGCCAAGGGGTACCTTGAGAATAGCCAGCCGATTGGCCGGGGTCTGGCAGCCTGGTGGGAGCTAGATGTTGGTGGGGAGACCACGTAGGAACCATGCCACGTTATTGGTGGGGCAAACCTGCAGGCCCATTATGCTCGTTCGTGCACGAGCAAGGGATAGGCCGCCATGACTTCTGACAAACGACATAGGCCAACGATATGTGGTCCGCTTCGGAGGGGAAGGGGAGGTTGGGGTGCTGGCTCTGGGTGCGCCGTAGTGCCCGGAAAATCGCCGAAGCGAAAAGTATAGGGCTACTGGGGTCTACCTGGCGTGTGCCAATTGAAGACCACAACGTGTTCCAGGACTCCTCAGTATGTCACAGCAGCCACCCTGGCCGGCCATTGGCCATGAGGAAATAGGGGACCAGGGAGGAAAAGTGGTCACGCAGCTCCTCAAAAATGACGCCGCGCTCCACTGTGTTGAAGGCATTTGCGATGTCCAGTTCAGTCCAGTCCAGTCCATGCTCGGCGCCATGACGCCTGCTGGAGACAGCTCGTGGTTGCCTCGTCAGGCACGCTCCTCGCGGGCGAGCCTTGGGGCGACCCCCATACACCCTGGAGGGAGAAAGAAAGTGCTCGCCCATAGGAAGAGGGGCTGGCAAAGCCAGCCCAAAAGAATGGACAATGTCCAACGGCAAAGAAGGGAGGGTGGCACGGAGAAGCACGATTGTTTGGAATAGAGAGAGATCCGACCGGAGGTCGGGGACTCAGTGAAGCTCTAAGAGAGGCGCAGCCCTGCGGCTGCCTGCGGCTGCAGATCGCTACCCCGCGCGGCTCGTTGCCGGCTCGCTTTGGAGACCTTGGCGGCGTCCCGCGAGAGGCAAGTCCGCAGCGCGTGCACAAAAAGCAGAAAATGCGTGTATATTAAGAGATGGGGAGGCCATGTGTGGCCAAGTACAAAGGCAAGCACATTGGACAAATGTACGTCACCTGCTGCTAAGCTGACCCGCTCAGTAACCACGAGTCAGCACATAGAGGTCGCTAGCTGACGCTCGAATACCGGACGGCAATTGACTAGCTCTTGTGCCAGCAGCTAAGGCTCGACCAGCTTTCTGATGCAGAGCATACGCCTGAGCTCGTTGCAGACAGGTTGACACTCGACGTCGCAGAAATGACAGATAGGCTGCCGGCATACCCATCTGGGCTGGGAGCATATCCTCGCGTCGTGCATATCCCAGACTCGCTATGTTCTCGAGTAGGGTATGGAAGCGAGGACCCAAGCAGCCGAAAGTGTCGATTGCGGCCGGGAGGAGGTGGTCACTGCGGGGGTAGTCTGAGTAGTGTCGGAGCTTTTTCTGCTCAGCACCTCCCACTGCGTGGCCAGCAATGTGTGTGGAAGCGGAACTCTTGTATGCCTCAGTCACCACCACATCAACCAAAGCTCGTGGGCCTCCGCCAGGTTGTACACCCACAATGTCCAGGGTGCGACGGTGATGGCCTCCCTGGGAATCCGTGGTGATGGGCATTACATTGCTCACTTCAACGATGGCGCGGTAGCCGGCGTCGCGCATCAAGCCCGCCAGGGCGTCCCGTAGGAGATTGTGGACGCCCACCACCTCAGGGCCTGTGGGACACCGCAGCATGTGGGTGGCTAGGTCTCCGCCCTCCGTACGGAAGCCACACTCACACTGAGTTACTCCAATCAGGCAGGTCGGGGGCAGGCCCAGGAACAGCTGGAGAAGCGTCCGGAATGCTTCAGGGCTGATTTTGAAAGCGTTGTGGATTGCGTGTGTGGTGAGCCAATCCGTTGCCCCAGGCGTTGCGAGCGATGTGAGACGTGCCAGACTCCTTGGATTGGTCTTGATATCCGGCATCGTCCTCAACGCCTTGCGACGCTCGTCCTCAACTGCCGCAACGAGTCTGGCCTGTGCCGCTTTGTCTGGTGCTTGAGCAAGCGCTGAGAAGGGGGTGAGGAGGGGTTGTAGGGACGGGAAGGAGCCGAGTGCTGACTCCCGGATGCTCCTCAGTTGTACTTGGAATGCCAAGGAGCCTTCCTCCACCTCGGCTGCAGGGCCGGCCAGGCAAGGGAAGCGCAAGGGAAGAAGGGAGGCAACCTGGTGCCAGCAACCGAGAAAGGCTGCCTGCGCCGTCTGTTCAAGTGACCGGCAGCCCAGGCCGCCCATTCGTGTGGGAAGGGATGCCTGCAGGGAGGATGAAGGTGAGGGGAAGGATGGGTGTTGAATCAGGGAAGCCAGGGTTTGCCGGAGGGAGGTGTCGAACTCCTTGTACAGCTCGCCCACCATGTCCGTTGGGGCGACTGTCCGCTGCAGGTAGCCAGCTCGTTGACCGATGCAGCGAGTAAGGATGGCCAGCGCCAGCTGCGGATCTCCGAGGAGGGGAAGGGAGGGAAGGGGGGCAAGGTGTTGCTGCAGGCGTTCACGCAAGTCCTCCGCAATGTGGGATGGTGTGCCAAGGGGAACTTTGAGAACAGCCAGCCCATTGGCAGGGGTCTGGCAGCCTGGTGGGAGCTGGAGGTTGGTGGGGAGGGGGCGTGGTGACCATGCCACGTTCTTGGTGGGGCAGACCCGCAGGCCCATTGTGCTCAGTTCGTGTACGAGCAAGGGATAAGCCGCCATGACTTCTGACGGTGGGCCGACGATATGTGTGTCGTCTGCATAGGAGGGGAAGAGGAGGTTCGGGTGCAGGCTTTGGGTGCGCCGTAGTGCTCGGGAATGTGCCAAGGCGAAAAGTATGGGGCTGAGGGGATCTCCCTGGCGTGTGCCAGTTGTGGACCATAAGGTCGTCCAAGACTCCTCCGAACGCCACAGCAGCCGCCCTGGCCGGCCATAGGCCATGAGGAAATAGGGGATTAAGGAGGGGAAGTGATCACGCAGCTCCTCCATGATGGCGTTGCGCTCCACAGTGTTGAATGCATTGGCTATGTCCAATCCAAGGACCATGTGTGATGGGTTGACATCCAGCGCTGCGCGGATCCCGTGGACGAGGGCCTCTGCCCCGCAGGACATGCCAGCACCAAATTGGTGGGGTGCAAAATGGGTGGACAGCTGGGACTTTAGCTCGCCGCACAAAGCCTTGGTCACCAGCCGCATTATTACTTCTGTCATGGCGATGGGCCTGACACCACCTGACGGCTTGGCCAGGGCCAGCAGGTGGCTGGAGTTGAGAGCGTCGGCGATGCGGGGGGGGATGGTGGCTCTGGTGATGTGCCGGCAGGTGGAGAGGAGCAGAGAGAAGCTTCTTTCGTCTCCATTTTGGAAGATGTCCCGTAGGTGCTCGAAGAGCCATCCAGAAGGGCCTCCAGACACCATTCGGGGGGCTTTGGTGAGGGCCGTGCGGAGCGCATCTGCTGAAAGTTCAAGAGGAGTGGGGAGCTCGCCAACCCAGGGCTCAAGAGGGTGCTGAGGAGGAGGATGCAGCTGGCGCAAGGTGGCTTCAGTGGCCTCATTGTTTGCTGCCAAGGGGTCGGGGCAGAGGGCCTGAGCGGCTCGAGAGAGCTCTCCTGCTCTGCCAAAGCGTCTTGCACGCGCTAGGTTGCCAATCATGGACTGTTGAGAGGGCTGGTTGCGGGTGCCTCCACGTGCACGTCGTTCTGAGAGCGCGACCCGAGCGGCTGCTGCACGCTGCTGAGCCAGCTCCTCCCACTTGCCGCTGGCGAAGCGAGCCAATCTGTCCTGAAGGCATTTGCGGCCACCAACGCCAAAGGAGGGAAGAGGGCCAAGCACGAGCTTGGGGAAGAGCAGGTACAGCGCCCAGGCCGCCTCGTCCAGAGGGTCAGCTTCCACGCGTGAGAGGATGGGCGTCAGCACCTTGCAGCACCCACGTCGTGCCCACTTGGGAATGTGGCGGAGGTTGTGGAGCCCGTCGGGGATGAGGAGGGGAAGGAGGTCCACTGTTGCTGCCCAGTGCCAGCTCTCGGGAGAGGGAGGTGGTGGAGGACGGGCTGAGCCCGGCAGGTGCGACGTTGCTGCCTGCTCTTCGCGGTTTCGTTGGTTCTGGCATGAACGAGCATGGACTGGCAATCCTCTTGGGCGGTAACGGCGCTGGCAGCCCGGACAGGGGACCCGCGTGGCTGGGGCTTCTCCGAGGCCAGTGCGGGCTGGGCGCTGTTGAGAAGAGCGGCCCTGCCGACGGCGACCGGGTCCAGGGCGGCTTCCGGCTTGATGACAGCTTTCCACAACCCGCGCAGGCGGCGGCGGAGGTAGAGGTAACAGAGGAGGTAGAGGGAGCAACGGTGGCGGCTCCGGAGCGGGCACTGGGGGATGAACTGGAGAGTGCAAGGGTGGAGCTGGGGGGGGAGAGGGACGGAGCAGAGCCAACAAACTCAAAGGCCGCCAGGTGGGGGAATCACTTGATCGTGGTGGGCTGACGACAATGCCAACTCGCGGGTCCATGTTCGGAGTTTCGGAGTCTGCATCCGAGGTGGCCGAGCTTGGATGTGCAAGCAGCTGGGCTTGCTCGACAGGCGCAGACACTCCGACGCCAAGGAACTCGGGCTCCGGTGTCGACGTTGATGTCGTGGTCGCCACAGGCGTGCGCACAATCTGAGGGCTGCGACCCTCGCTCGCGGCGGCCTCCGCACCCGCTGGAGCAGGGGGAGGGAGAGGAGCTGGAGGGGCCGCTGGGAGGATGGGCAGGGTGGCCCCTGACGCAGTGGCGGCCCTCGACGCAGCAGTCGTGCTGCGGGTGCCGTAAGAGCGAGCGGCGCGCCGAAGCGAAGAGCTGCGCGAGCCGCCTCGGCTCTTAGCAGCCCCCAGCATGGCGTCGGGGCCGGCGGGGGCGCTGGCGCACGCGAGTCAGCGGGCAGCGGACGGCGGCGGCGGCGGCGGCGGCCGCGGACGGCGGCGGGGAGGGTGGGGAGCCGTTCAACCTGCTTAGCAGGGGTTACAGGAGGTGGAGCTGCTGCCTAGCGGCAGCGCCACATGGGCAAGTCTTCCGCTGTGTCGGAGTGCTTCCTTGTGGCGGTTGATCGGCCCCAAAGCAAAAATCCAAAAAGAGTAAGCGCGCGGTGCGCATGAATTTGAAGAGAGGCCAATTCAAGCCTTACAAAAGTCCTGATAATGGGGAATTGAGCTGGCTAAGGGTATCCTAAAACGGACGCATTCGGCTCTATGCTGCCTGTCAGGGACCGAACGTACAGCTTGGACAGTATTCCCGTGATTCCCTCGACCTTTGCTGGTTCGCCTGCCGCAAGAAAAGACGGGGCGCAAGGTGCGGCTGCGGCGCCGCCACCTGTTTGAAAAAGGGGCGTGGCAGCTGCGACTTGCAAAGCATTAAGCGGCTGTGCGACGACTTGCGCAAGCCAACAGTACAACAATAGGCCCATCTTATCAGCTATTGATGTTAAGGAGGCGGGCAAGCGACATGTTATCCGTTTCAGACGAGCTGGCAACCTCGCACGGGCTTCTCAAGCCTTGGAGCCCTCCACACCAGCACCGCATGGTGCGTAGGGCCAGCAAGGAGGAAGAACCCTGGGCTGGCAGCTCGTGCTAGTGGAACGCCCGACCTATCCCACCAAGTCTACCCAGCAATTATTGATGTACTTATAGACTCGTGGACATTGAGGGTTAGCAAGTCGGCTTACCGGAAGTGACAGTTGTAGCTTGAATACGTGCTCGATCCCAACGCCCAACGCTTGGCCATGGAGCCCCCTTGCTGTCCAAGCACGTGCTTTTCACTTGGAGAGTCAGCCGGCATACGGTTTGGAGGTCGATCAAGGAGCCTCAGCCACATGCCAGATGCAGCAGATAGTGCACGGGCCAGCACAGTCCCAGCAAAGGGTGGTCAACGTTTCTATGGACACGGTGGAGCGACCCTCACGAGCTTTGCTGTGAGGGACCGGCCGCAGCGGGCACATATAATCACCATCTACCTGGTCATTTTCGCTTGTGTGCCAATTGTCGTCATGAGCCACAATTGCAACTCCACATTGGACCCCCCTATCCAAGAGCGGCTCGGCAACATGGATGAGCATGCCCCAGACCACCCATCAGGAGAGACTGATTGACATGGTACTATGACACTGCGGCTGACTGGGCAGCAGCATCTGAAGGGCGCAACCTTATCACACCTCTTGTGTCCTGTGCATCCTAAGGCTCTATCTTATGAGTATGCCGATTACACCACTACAGCACCCCTGAGCACGAGTAGATTGGGGTGCATGCGTGCTCAAGGAAAGTTGAGAGAGCAAGAGGTTCCATGGCAGGAACAACCATTGGGCTCGCATCCACTTGTACCTTCCCCACAGTTGAAATCAGCGGTGCATACTGTACAAGACTGGTTGTCTCTTGCGTTGTTGTCACAATGGCCCATGCCATCACAGTGGGCACAGCATTCATTGCTCTCGCAAGGTGTGTCAACCTCGGTCGAACCACACACGGTGCTGTTCGGCTTGTTGCTGACGACATGAGTACATTGTCCATTGCTGCAGTCAAATGCAAGTGCCATTCTGATGAACAGGTATCGCAGACGAGCACTAACCAACAGACTTTAACCAGCACAAAGGGTTAATGGTCTGCCTTGCCATTTTTCCAACTTTTGGTGGTAGAAGCCAATGTGTATCGTGCACTCCACCAAAACACATCAGACCAACAACCAGCAAACAAGATGGTCTCAAGTAACACCGCTCAACTGAATGAATGGGCTTCTGAAGAGCTCGGAAGTAGAAATGCTGACCTGCATGAGGTGACTTGGCAGCGGAGGTCTATTTTGGCAGGGTCAACCGTGTCACAAATGGTTCCGTCTGGGTACTTTCTCGCGACCTCACACACCCCGCCCCTGAACATCATGCAAAAGGTCAGCTTGGCATCATCTACAAGCGAGGCACAAGCCAGCGCCTTGCCTGACGACCCTGGGGCTGGAGCCATGTGCAAGCTTGGCAAGCAAAGGTGGCAGTCCAAAGAGACCAGGTAAGCAGGTAAGACCTGCAAATGCGGTCATCGCAACGTGCTCCATCCGGTGAGTCACACGTTGTGCCATTGACCAGGGGGGGAGCATGACTAAGGTAGCATGATCCACCACTGCACCAGTTTGCAATATTACCATCATAACGAGGTCAAAAGCAGGCGGACGACCGCTTTGCTCAACCGGAAGGACGTGAAGAGCAATTAAAAGAGTGGCCTTTGGCAAGCATGGCTGGCCGCAGCCACCTCGCAGATCAAGATGGTGCACATGCTCGCCAGGTCTATAATCAACATTCGGATTGTGTATTCAAAAGACAGTGCATTCATGATTAGAGCGCCACGGAGACCAAGCAAAAGTATGCCGCAAGGTGTGCCGCAAGCAAAGCCACGCGCGTCAGTGCGGGTCTTACAAGCATTGGTACATTCTGCCGCACGGATCATCTGGATCACATGGGGTGTGATCCGGAGCCACATGACGATCAGAGCAGGTGAGGTTTCTGTCAATGTCAGAGGAAGACTGGCTGTCAGAACTCTACATTCCACTTAATTCAGCATCGTCAAGACCCAAGCACCACTTGTCGGATTGACATCACCAAAGGCAGGGGCAACGTGCTGGGTGCATGGTTTTAAGCAGGCACAGCTGACATGAGAGGAGGTCAACACCCACTCACATCGGATTGCACGTATATGTCACACATGGATGTGGTGGAATGTAGTCGTGGTAGTCATTTGAATCATGATGACCTATGTCATAATCGCAACTGGTCATCCCATTGGACTCTTTCACGCAAGTTCCACTTCTGGACAGGATGGAAACTGCAGTAACTTGTGGAGACATTGCAACATGTTGGCATGCTTAGATGACGACGACGTTGTTGATGATCCCCAACTCAGCAGGTAAATAGCAGCTCTGCAAGGCGTGTAGGTAAGCGACCTGCCTAGTCGTGGTGACATCCAGCTCTTGCCAGTGTTCCAGGGGCTTAGCAGAGACGAGACGCTATAAGGTGAGGGATGATGACCTACTCACTTGCATGCTGTTTTGGCACACCTAGGATCAACATCCGTGCTGCTTAGAATACAAGGTGCTCCATCTCGATACGAGTTTGGGACTGTGCAATGACCGGCTCCACTGCACATTATTAAGCAGGAATGTGTTCTAGTGTACAAACCATCAACGGTGGTCCCTGCATGTACGACTGTACTTTGAATATGACAGGATGGGGTCCCGTCGTACTCGCAGTGGGTAGTTGAGCACGTTACGCCTTGGTCCCCAAAGCACACCTTCGAAGAATCATAGAATTTCAGGAAGGCGCATGTTCCATTGCTGCCACAGTGAGTAGTGATACACGATATTGTTAGCTTATATCACACGATATTGTTAGCTTACCGCTGCAACAGACTGCTGGAGTAGTAGACTAGCTTTTCTGGCAGATGTTCTTTTTGAATCGGCTACAATGAAAGTCAACACAGCCCCCTTTTGAACGAGCGCGTGCAATGCAGTACTTGATTGCAGAAAGGAGTATGTAAAGTTGCACCTCATACCTTGTACACCGAGAATCAAAGCAATAAGGAGACATGTTTGCTTGCAGTGACTGCTCATAGAGACAAGTGTGGTTGAGATACTCTGTGAGAACATTCCGAAACGTGCATCTACCAGCCCTGCACATGCCAAGGGACGAGCACACGCTGCAGCATTCAGTCACTACACACTACATTGTATCCTTGGCTTTTGCAAGGTCCATTTAGCCTGAGATTTCGCATACCCAGCTTATTAGTTGCAGTGCTGGATCAGGGAGATCCAAGTAAGCTTATCAGGTAACACGTGTGCCTGTATGTCTACCCCAAGTTGAGCCTGGCATGGCAGCAAGTTGGTCAGGACCAGCTCACTGAGCTGCTAGCTTGCACTCATGAAGCGCCTGCAGGGCTTGAGACGTACTGGCAGGTAACATTGGAACATGGCCATCCACGACCATCAGGCAGCCTGTTTCCGCAACCTCGACCATCCTCCAACACCACATCGCACCGCAATGTTGTGAAGCTGGAGAGTTGCATAGATGAGCTTGGAGTCATTGATGACGCTGTAGTCTCCTACCGTCCTTGCAGGACCCCTTGACTCGTTGTTGACGAAATGTTCACTTGAGTGGCGGAGGGTGAATTTTTCAGAAGCTCAGACAGCAGCGCAGCTACGACACTGTATGTGTGGACAGCCACCCACAGTGCTCGGTATTGTCTGCTCACTTGCAGGATCCAGAGTAGCAGCCAATATCATATTTATCCTCCACCCCCATATTCTCGCAGGACTGATCTGGATTCCAGGTCTTGCATCCTACAATTGGACAGGTTTCAAATATGTAAAACGACCTTATCACAAGTTGGAGGGTGCAGGTGTGAGCAAGAGACTGACACAAAGGACAAAAGGCAAAAAAGTCAGCTGTGTAAAAGATTGCTGAGAGAGGATGAACACCACTGGGGAGGTCAGAGACTGATATGCAGATAGAGCAGATCAAGAGTGTGAAATTGAATAAGCGGGACAGCTAGCAAGGGCACCTGTACATGCATGCCTGTAAGCGGGCCCGAGAATGTGTGTGTGTATGTGTGTGTGTGTGTGTGTGCGTGTGTGTGTGTGTGTGTGCGCGTGTGCGCGTGTGCGCGTGTGCGCGTGTGCGCGTGTGCGCGTGTGCGTGTGTGCACACGCGCATGTGCGCGTGTGCGCGTGTGCGTGTGTGCGTGCGTGTGTGCGTGTGTGCGTGTGTGCGTGTGCGTGCGCGTGCGCGTGCGCGTGCGCGTGCGCGTGCGCGTGCGCGTGCGCGTGCGCGTTTTTTTTTTTTTTTTTTTTTTTTTTTTTTTTTTTTTTTTTTTTTTTTTTTTTTTTTTTTTTTTTTTTTTTTTTTTTTTTTTTTTTTTTTTTTTTTTTTTTTTTTTTTTTTTTTTTTTTTTT